>UYYA01000196.1:0-91772 GCA_900624975.1 Angiostrongylus costaricensis | reverse complement strand
ATTAATTCTCTAATTTCCCGCTTGCCACATTTTTGTGTGGCTGTAAGGTTAGAGATAAACTTTCTATCGCGGTAGTGATCGAGGGTCTTGAGAACGCCGTCCGAAAACGCGCGGAATCTTATGTCAACTCCATCGTTAGGCCATGCATATTTATTCTTCCTTCATGTTCAACAAGAAGTTCGAAGATGGCTTGCATTGCGGAGTCGTTCGACACGTTAGCGTAAACGGCGGTAACGTTGAACGACTCCATAATGTACGCGCTTATGGGACGTGCGTTGCGCAGACGGTCTAGAAACATTTGGGTGCTCGTGAGATGGACTGGTATGTGCTTAAGCAACTGGTTGAGGATAAGATTTATAAACGAAGCAATTCTATTCTAATTTAGCTTTAGTTGTCTACTCACTTTCAGTGGAATCCTATGTGAACCACTTATGACTGCAATTTTCTTCCAATAAACAACAGAAACACATATCACCCAAATATTGCAGTAAGATTTAAAGTTACTACTCACAATTGGTTCCCAATTATAAAAGCATAAAAGGATAAAGCTCTCGGCGTCGATCAAACCCTGAAGGATGCGCCATGTATTCGACTTCATTAAGCATCGTTAGAGGAGGAGTCCAACCAATGTGTCGAGCCAGTGCTGGTATCCTCCCAGAAAAGTGTCCTACAACCGATTACCGAAACCATGAGAGATGGAGGGCTTGGTGAGCCAGGAGGAATCGATCCCGTGGGTATTGCGTGTCGCCTCTACCCACTACCCTACATGCCTCCCTAGTTCTCAATTATTATACAAACTTATTAAACGAAAAACAGGAATGCAGAGCAAACAGAAATATATTTCGAATTGGAAAGACGTCCAACATTATCAAATAGCGTTTCTAATTGCTCTTCTTCTCCATGAACTTCCTTCTCATTGACTTCTCCAAGGCAGCGGCAAGCAACCAACCAACAACTGGACACAGCTGGAACAATACATTAGCAACCAAAAAACAACGAAAAATTAACTTGGAAAGCATTTAAAAACAGCTTCATGTTTCAAAAAGATGGTGCCACATATGTTTTACACTTGTACATTTGCGAACACCAACTTTAGTCTAGCAAAGAGTGAATCAATAACAGGATCCACCATAACCCCGGTATCAAACTAGTCGAGTGGTGGCAAATTTCCTTCTAACCCACATAGACGGGGACTGCTTGAGGTGGTGACGACCTGGGGCAGAGTTTGGCTAGGCTGACCTCGGGACTTCAAGTAACTATAATGGCTAAGCTAGCAAAACTCTGAAAAAATGGAAATTATGCTGGGGCCCGCACAATCAGTGAAGACGGGTCATTCAAGTATCCAAGTACCCAAGTTGCTGTTGTTCGATAGCTGACATTTCGCGATTTCGCCCTATTGCTTTCGTAATTTGCGAAACCTCGGTGGGCTTTCCATACGCTTTTCCCACCCTGTTCAGCTTCGACCATAACTGCTGCTGTTCTCTCTTTATGATCCTCTTTTATCGCATGTGTGCAGTCTTGCAAGTTCGAAAGTGAGTTTGCGGTTGCCCGTAGCTCATGCGATTCCAAGCTGGGTTATCACCTCGAGTATTTCTGGAGACACACGTCTTTTAATAACTTTCAAACCCTCAGCTTTCATAACACTAACGTGAAGATACTGACTGATCCATTCCCATATGTCGTAGATGTTATCAAGAACAGCATGTTTCCAACAGGCGACCAATGAGCTAAATCCATTCCGGTTAATGGTAATTTTAGGACTTCGATTTTCTGAATTTAGCGGCCTTTTCTCCTTTCTGCAAGGAATGGATTCCCGCATGAAAGAGTCGATGTTCTGATCCCGTGCAAAATTTTGAGACAATAGTGACATCGATAAGGCAAAACCTTCTATTTACTATGATGTAGTCTATCTCATTATGGTACCCTCCTTTGGAAGACTCACACGTCCAGCGCTGACGATAGGGCTTCTGGAATTGCGAGTTACCATGAATTATCTTGGACGCCATGATAAACTCGTACAGCCGCTCACCCTCTTCGCTCCGCTCCAATCTGTGGATCTCAATATAACATTATATAGACGTTCCTCTGAGCCCAAACTTAGCGTTAAAATATTCAATAACGACCTTAGAGAATGCATAGCCTTCTTTGTAGAACTTCCCTATGTCTATATAGAACACTTCGAGTTCGTCTTCTTGATAGCCTGATGTCGGTGCGTAAACGACGAGGATCGTAAAAGCCACTGATGATCATTTGATTGAATCAATGTTCATGGTAAAACTCGTGTTTACGAGAACACCGTCGACTCCTTTACTGTCGCATGTTCCGTTGAACAGTTTTTCTCCGGTCTCCGGTGTTAGAGACGACTTTGAATGGGTGGCATCTTTTCGTGTCAGCCAGTCCGATGACATCGTACCTTATCTTTGTCAAGTCTTTTATCGAGTACTCAGATGCAAGTGCACGTACGTCATAGGTGGACATTGTCACGTCATTCCTTTGCGATCTAAGCAGCTTAGAATGGCCTTGAGATTTTAGCAGCCTTTCCGCTATGTGTCCTACCTGAAGCTGTCGTATCGAGGACTCTTTTGAGGTCAGCGGAATGATACCCACTCACTTTACTGTGCTTAGCCTTTTACACCCACGTATAGCTTCATGAGCTCTGAACGTGAAGCTGGGTATATTCACAGGCATCTTGCCAGGCTTTTGGCCAAATTGACTAGTTGCATACAACCCACATAAACGAGAACACATCTACGCACTCATACATGAATACTCTCTCGTAAATACAGAAAGTATGTGCCAAATCGGGGCAGCAGAGACAGGGACTCTATTCACTGCATCAACTTGCGTCAAAGAGAAGTAAAGGCGTTGATGGTCCATGATTAACCCCTATCTGCTACCTGAGGACACACCACGTTGCCTCGCGACTAACAGACATGAAATTTCTCTATGAAGGAGGTCCGTGGCGAATTTGCTTTGTGCTTATGAAAACTCTGACCAGATGTGCTTCGATTTTGGGCGGAAGGTTAGTAGCTAACCAACCTTTAAGACCATCGGGAAACCCGCGAGCGCATAATTTGAGAAAATGACTATTGGATATTTAAATGAAAAAAGAGAAATTCTAAAAACCTTTCATGAGCACTGCGAAATGATTAGTCTATGAAGTGCACTAGGCTGTGTCACTCTATTGTTCATGGATTTATCAGAGCTGGGAAGGTCTTAGATATGAAACAGCGTTCTACAGCAAGATGCTCATCAACCATAAGGACCATTGAGGCTGTGAAGAAGTTCGACGTTTGCATCCCAAAGTCTAGCTCGAGGTAAACAAGTGCAATCATTGGAGTTCTGGGAAAAAAATTGTCGCGAGGTCGTACACCTCATTCCAAAACATGAGGCTCAGCAATATCCTACAGGGATCACTTTCACGGGATTCAAGAAAACGGGAATATTCTCCAACCGCCAAGCTACTGCGCGAAATTTAGTTCAATCGGGCATGAATTTTCTTGAATAAGGCCAGGCAAGTACTGAGTTAGTATTATAGAAATTGAACAGCATATCTTAGCAGTAATATCTTAGTATATCTTAGTAATATCTTAGAATATCTTAGCAGTAATAAAAAAAACACTTTGTCATACGATGACAAGAACAAGAAAAGTAGTAACTGACATACCCAGTAGACGAGAATAAACCATTGTGCATCAATTCCATCGCAACCGAACAACCGCGACGACGCTACTACAGGATTTAAGCCCGGAACACCGACATATACCAACGCTGAAAACGAAATGACATTCATAAGCAGAAAACTCGCTCTATTGGATGGATCTCTATTTACCAGTGTAAAAGATAAAGCATAAAGCGTTCGGCGTTGATCAATCCCTAAAGAATGCACCGCATTCGACTTCATCAAGTGCCGTTAGAGGTGAATAAATGCATAACCAACCTGTATGTGGCTTAAGGTCGCCTACCGATGTATTATGCCAGTATGTTTTAATTTTCACTTATTGCCCACTGCGTTTTAGTGGAAATGTATGATGCGAAATGTAATCACAATGATGTTGAGATATGAGCAAAACTGAGAACATCAAATGGGTTAAGAACCCATGATTACCCTTTGAGGGTACTCAAGCGCTCTCCAGCATACCGAAGCCCTTGCTTTGTCCTTCGCTCAACCACGATTTAACTCTATCAGACACCTGCGGTCCGGAGTTTGCAAATATCTCAGCAATCTCGTTGTCGTTACAGTGTTGCGTCTTACCATAGTGCAAGGCGGTTAAAGACGTCGAAAAAATCTAAAGTACATTGCGCCTTTCATATCGTGTTTATCTTTTGCTTTATGAAGTGTGGTATAAAGAGGGACCGAACCCGTGTAGCGGAGTGGTTAAGAAGCTCTATATTACACAAAGGGTCCCCACGGTTCGATCCCGCTCCCGAGCTCACAAGGCCCTTCCTGCCTTACGAGTCGTAAAACTAGCACCATGTTTCTCTGAGGAATAAAAACGCTGGCATGATATAACCACAATGGTGCTGAGTTATGAGCAAAACTTGTTGTCAGGTGAGCTTCGAACGTGTGATTACTCTTTCCAGGGGTTCACGTGTTACACACGGCACCATTGAGACCCTCGTTCTGCCTTCCTCTCATCCGAGCTACACTATGGAACGGATTTCGCTGAAAAAGTGGTGATTAGAAACTTGTTAGATGCGAGAATAAAACTGCTTCGCAAAATCGTAGGTTAAAAAGTTTTCCATAATATCATTAAGTTAACTCCTTTGTTATTAATGAATAAAAAACTGAACATAACCTCTAGCTGTGTAGACGCAAAGAAACACAATCAAACATTTTTCCTAAAATCCAGTAGCACTGATCGCCAAGGAAAAAGACAAAGTTTTTTATCAAAGACTAATAAAATGTACTACTACAACAGCTAAGAGTGATAAAATGCCAATAGAAAACCCTTTATATACATAGTGGAAACCTCATAGAAAGCGGCTCTAAAGAAGCCGAAATCCGTCGAAACGTCAGCTTAATCGTGTACAAAGAATAATAACACCTCGCGTTTGCTCAACAAAAATACGAAGAAAACCCTTTAATACCCTCCACTCGATATTTCACTTGTTAATTCTGTGATCACAATACCTCCAGGATGTCATATGTTTCTTCAAATACGGTTCAAACCAGATCGGTGTGACAATAGCCGACTGGATATCACGCTTCACTCCGATATATTTTATTTTGAAATGCAACGTACCGAACGACAAGAACGCGGCCACTACCGCCGACAGGGTGTAAGACTTGCCGCGAGCGGGCAAATTCGGTAGAATGAGACGAAGCAGGAAGCTACCAGCCAATTCAAAGGCGACCACTAACGGAAAGGTGATCTGCAATTGTCTAATGGGCCATCTAATGACGAAGACAACCACAAGCTTCATCATTTTTTTTCCGCAAGCTTTAAACGCTTTTTGGCTTAACAATATTTAAAATCACAGTAACATATAATATAGTCTTAAAACAAATGTATAACAATAATAGAAATAATTTAAGAAATAAATGTAAACAAGCAAAAACAAATAGTAAGTGAATAGGTACTTACTTACTTAGTACCTGAATGGTCCGTCCTCACTGATTGTGCGGGCTCCAGCATAATCTCCATTTTTTGGAGAATTGCTGGTTAAGCCATTGTGATTCCCTGGAATCCCGAGGTCAGCCCGGCCAAAGTCCGCTCCAAGTCTTCACCACCACGGGCAGTGGCCATCCTTGTGGATCAGAGGAAGATTTGCCACCATGCCACTTTGATACCATGACGGAATCCCCCACTGTACATAGTTCGACACACAGGAACACCTCCCAGCCACGATGAGGCGGTAAACCGTTGGGAGGAGTGAATAGATATAGAATTAGAAATTACGTAAGCAAGAAGCAAACCTTATAGTTGAGTGTGCAGGTGGAGTTGCTAAAGTTCTCCAGATGAGCGGTAGAGTACGAAAGGGAGTACCACCAGAGCGACCGAGCCAGTCGGAATGCGCTGAAACCGCCGATCGTCTCCGCCGCGAGCAGCAACAACAGTCGGGAAGCCCTGCAGCAACGCTACCCCATAGACGAAATCGCTATTGTTGCGCAAAATTAGTCGTAGACACCAAGCTGCAGTCGTTATTACAATGGTTAGCTTTTTATTCACCGCCTACTATTTTTTTCATGGTTGCACATTATGTGACAAACAACCACAATTATGCTGAAATATTTGCAGAACTCGGACCCCAAATCAGCTCCGAACATGCGATTGATTACCCATTCCATGGATCGTTAGTGTAAAAATGGCTCGGAGAAAGGCAGAGCAAGGACCCCGATGGTGCAGCGGTTAGAACGTGAGCTCCCGGAAAGGCTAATCTCTGGTTCAAATCTAGATTGGTATCCGAGTTTTGCAAATATCTCACCATCGTCGTGGATGTCGTCGCATCTTTGTATCAAAGAGTATCTAACAAAATGTTTCTTTTTATAAAAACTTCGATTGCGACAACACTCCCACGAAGATCTGCGAAATTTTGTGATTGCACTAGTTACGCTATGAAGTTCATCTGAACCTATAAGAGGATGGAGGCCATTATTTGGACACATGAAAAAAAACTTCGTAGTGAATTCTTTATTACATTAAGACATCAATGAAATTTTCTAGATTTTTCGTTAAATTTAATGTATCGAGTTTACATCACCGATATGTGGCCCGAATAGCGGAGCTAAGTCGATTTTAGCAATTGAATGAGCTACGTACGACTTTTGTTTTTTGTCCTTATGGTTTAAAAAAACCACCGACTTATTGAAAACGTTGCAGCCTACCACTCTTACATAAGGATGGTACAGTAGAAGCACAAAAGTGAGAAAAACTGAAGAAAAACAATGCGAAACTATTCACAGACCCAATGATGCCGTAACAGTAGGCTTCCACTGGTGCAAGAGGATTAACAAAAGCACCCCGATTCACGAATGAGCCAACAGTCAGCAACGATGTGACGGTGAAGAAGAACGCCATCGCTCCATAGTACTTTACCATTACACCTGGAATCATTCGGCCACGCCTTCTCATCAATTTGTTTGAAAATATAGTCATGTTTGAACCCAGGTCACAGAAATTAAAACAAAGCTCCGACTACTTCTAAAGTACCTGCTCTAAGGCTTAATCTTTCGATACAACAATGCATTAGATATCAGATGTTATGTACCGCTCGTAAATATGACCTAACACCTGTGTGTAAAGAACTGGGGACGAACATGGGAAAATTAGGGAGTTGAGCAGAGCTATCTAACCGGTCTCTGCTCGAATATCTAATATTTTTCTTCGCACTGTATGTAGTAGAACAGCTAGGGATTCATTTTGACGATAGCTCTCACCAGTATCACGAAACCCTCATCTCAGTTTCTGATTTCAGTAAGGTTAAGCAGAGCACGTACTGTTCTCGTAGACGCACGTGCACATTTGCGCAGTAGCTATCAGCTCAATAGTGAAGATATACAGTGGGGAAGATTTCTGCACCATTCTATCAAGTACCTGAAACCATCGTAAACCGATTTCCACAGATCACCCTCTTTAAAAAATTTATATCGACAGCATATGATAATTCCTAGGACTAGGTTAGGACTCCAAAATCATAAAAAATGCGACTGCCGTCCCAGAAGCGTTTTGCGAAAACAACAACGAAGCGGATAGTCGACTTACTGATTATCTAAACAGCTCCTTCCACTTCTGTTCAGCAAACACGAGGTGTTACTTTATTTCTTTATTTACGTACAAGCTGACGTCTCGGCGGATTTCACCTTCCTCAGAGCCTGGAAAGGTCAAGTTGACAGCAATCTATTCGGCCAAATACCTCCATAACCAAACAGAGAAAACGCTAAACCAAGATTTCAATCACGTTGAGCACAGTCTTTGCACACTCACCGCTTTCTATGAGCCTTCCACTAAATATGTCACGTGGAGACCAAACGCACAGAGTTCACACGGAATCGTATTGCCATCTCATCAAAATAACAGGCTTATATACTGCCCCATATCACGCGTGACAATGAGGCATTCCTCTCTGCGGTTCATTTTCGGATTCTTGGAATTAATCCAGAATGCCTCTAGAGTATTGCGCGCTCGTGTTCTCGATTCCTGCGCGACGATCGTAACCCCTACTTCAAAATCTTCTCCGTTAGGTCTCTGCGCCCTATGCGTGCCTAGTGGAGTATTTTCTTTACGTTTGCCGACTAGGTGTCCTCTTTATACGGACGCAGAGTAGTCTACCAGTTTCGCCAACGTATTCGTCCCCGTATGCTTTAGAAGAAATCAGATAAAGTGTACCCGAGCTCGTGCAGTCACCGTCTCTACCATTAAGGCAAATTATGCAATTTTGCGTTGCACATAGACAGCCATATAGGCGGTTACGAACTAGCTGGTGCCTAAGAGTACTTGGTGGCATTTCAGCTACGTTCACCGAATTCTCTAGACGGGCCCTTCTTAAACAGCGTTTTATAGCTGCACTTACTTCTAGTACAGGTACAGTCTAGGTACAGTCTATCTGATCTCTTGTAAAGCGTGCGGGGACGAATGCACGAAGCGGGTAGACCACTCTGCATCCGTATAAAAGAACACCTAGTCGGCAAACGTAGACCAAAACTCTTCTAGGAACGCATAGGACGCAAGGACATAACGTAGAAGATTTTGCAGTAAGGGCTACGATCTTCGCGCAAGAAACGAGAATACAGGCGCGCAAAACTATCGTTCTGGATTAATTCCAGAAATCCAAAAATGAACCGCAGGGAAGAATGCCTCATTATCACGCGTGATATTGGACAGTACATAAACGTGTTACTCTGATGGGAGGGGCACATTACGCTTTCATGTGAATTCCATGCGTTCGTCTTCACACGGCATACTCAGTGGAAGATTCATAGAAAGCGGTGAGTGTGCAGAGCTGTGTTAAGTGTAATTGAAATCCTGGTTTACCGTTTTCTCTGTTTGGTTACGGAGGTGTTTAGCCGAATAGATTGCTGTCAACTTGACCTTTCCAGGCTCTGAGGAAGGCGAAATCCGCCGAAACGTCAGCTTGTGCGTAAATAAAGAAATAAAGTAACACCTCGTGTTTGCTGAACAGAATTAGAAAGAATTATTCAATCAATGCCGAGGTTAATAGAAAGTCAGACGTGGGAGTACCTAAAGAGCCTCTCAAAAGCCAGCGCCTTCCTCGAATTTCGTTCATTCTAGCTTTTGTAAACTCATCTTTCATTAATTTAAAGGAGTTCTATGCTTGAAAAATAAACATACTATTGGGAATAAATGCCTAATGCTAAGTAATTACAAATTAAAATCAATTTCCCCAAAGCACTCTGCAACGAAGACTTGAGTGAGCTGCGTTCACCTGATGATTTGGTTTCTGAGTTTGTCCTTATTCACAATTCCCGCCGAGTTGTATGTAAATTTCTAGTCGGACAGCTCAGCCTTCTACTTCAATGAATTAGCCGAGTAGGGGAATCCATATGTCTTCACTGCGATATGATTTTGTCCTTGTGATTCCGAGCTATTTTGCCTTATCGCTAAGACTTTCAACGTAAACGACAAAAAAAACCTTACTTCATCAGCTTATGCCTGACATCGTTTTCGGTTTGCTGAAGAAATCGAGGCCCTCTTAAGCATTAGTGACTCCGATAAAAGGTAATTTTCTGCGATATCAATGAAATTAAAAGATATGTTGTTACAAAACCAACCTTTCTTGTAATTTCGGCCAAAAGAAATACTGTAATGTAGAAAGCCACTGCAGAGATTAGAGGGTAGTAGAAAGAAACATCAGAAGCGATCATCCTACAAGATGTTTCAATTATCCTTGTCAGCAAGCTTACCGGAAAACTATCAGATTAAGCGACGACAAGTCAGAGAATTACTGGAATTCTGAACGTCAGCATTATGCGACATGATTTGACACTATATGAGATGAGATCACGACTCGTCGATGACACTTAAATGATAAAGAGGACGTTCTGCTCCGAACTTCTCCCATCCCACGACTATTGAACACCAACACTACGTTGCAGAAATAAAACCTGCCTTGAATCCTTTCTATCAAATAAAATTTGAGTTGCGATCTCTGTCGTGCAAACTAAGGAGTCTTTACAACTACAACCACGGTCTTACTTGTTAAACGTTTCTCATGAAAATTATTTCATTGAGACTGTCAAAAGTTTTGAAGCACAATCCGTCCACTAAACGAAATTTCAAAGAGATTTCTAAAGCATGTAGATAAAAATGGTAACTAAAGGTGTACGCGTTTCGGACTTATCACCCACTTCTTTACCGAACTTTTGTTGACCACGAAAAATTTTGACATCAAGTCTTAAAAACCGGCTTTCGTTAAATCTCGCTAACAGTAATCATTATTGCGTCGTTTTCTTCTTCAGCAATCGCGAGGTTTTTAAACAGCATACATTTACTTCCATAAAAACACAATACAATACAACGCTAGCTGACGTTTCGGCAGTATCGCCTTTTTCAGAGCCTGGAAGGGTATACTGATATACAATCTACTAGGCCAAACGCTTCAATAACACTTACACAAAGACGAAAGACTCTTTGGTAATTACATGATCAACAGTTTCTCGAAAAACTCACCGCTTTTTTTTCGTAACTTTCATTGAGGAAGATTAGAACAGCTGATTATAGTCGCATATGGTTGATGACTGCTTCATCCCACATCAGAAATTGATGCGAACATACAGGGTCAGGTCGCGTATGACCTCTGGACATTCATCCTTGCTATTCATTGTAGGTTTTTTGGCATTTATCCAAAAAGCGGTGAGTTTCTCGAGAAGCTGAGAAGTCGATCCAAGTAATCATCAATTTTCCAAATTACTGAGATGACACGAAGTTGGTATAAAAACTTGTATTCAGCTAACGTTTCGGCACTTTCGCGTTCTTTAAAGCGTCACTGATCTGTGTTGATAGTCCACAGATGGTCGTTGCCGCGATGTGGATGTTCGTTGTCGCGTCGAGTTGCATTCAGTAGATGGAGCACTGCTCGAATGGGCAACTTGACTCAGCGGTACTCTTTTATACAGGACGGGTATCAAGCGATTCTCGCCATCAGATATGATCTGATTTTTAGCAGGAAATGCGTCCTGCAACAGTCATTTACTACATCATTTGCAGGCACACTGGATGGCGGGAATAGAGCAACATCCAAGATGATGCTGAGATATTTGCAAAATGACTATATGACGGTGATTGTGATGGCGCGGATCAATAGAACTAACTGAGAGACAGACGCAACGAAGGACCCGCATGGTGTGGTGGTGAACGCGTTACTCCCTAGAAAGGACAACAGCGCGTTCGTTCACCACCGCAGACACCCGCAGTCCGGAGTTTTGCAAATATCTCAGCATCGTCTTAGTTGTATTTCGCATGATACCCTGCCGTTAAAAAATAAACTAGGCAGCAAATAAAAAGGTTAAGAGCAACATCCGTTCTGTATAAAGGGCACCATCGAGTGAGATTTCTATTCCAGAGGTAACCCCTTCACTGTATTCGATTCGATGCGATTACGAACAGCCACATTGCGGCAACGACCAGCTGTGGACCATCGACTCGGACCAGCGCAGCTATGAAGAAAGTGAAGGCGCCGAAACGTTAGCCGAACAAAAGTTTTTATACCATTCTTGTGTGCCGCGTGTAGTGCAGTGGTTAGAGGGGTACGGCAATACACGAGGGACTGAATCCACCCCCCACCCCATCCACGCCATCTAAACGTCTATTTGTTGATAAAACATTTGTCGCAGAGTACTCAATCTTTGGTTTATAACAACATTAAGCTGGTTAAAGCGATCCACTTGAAGCAGGAAAATCCTACAGTCTTTCTTCACGGGTTCGAATTTAGATATACTGCCGTGCGCAACTCGAAATTCTATCGAATAATGCGGCCAAAAAATGCTTCTATATGCACAATGTCTACGGTTTCGAAGCGGATATACGAGTCTCAATGACGAAGAAATTCAAGGGGCTCCTAAGAAAGTCATTTGCGCCTCTGACGACGACCAGCTGGAAGTAGTAATCGAAGGCGACTCTCCACTAGCTATACGAGGGGTTGAAGAGGAACTCATTTTTAGTCACTAAAACTAACGTTAACCGCAGCCATTCGAAAGGCATCGGAAAGGTGAAAAGTGGATAGAAGGAAGTGGGGTGGGGAAGGAACATGAACTGAAAGAACATGAAAAATATCGGCATTGTGAAATCTGGTTTGGGCTTCTTTTATGCAAACGATGACCCACTTCTATCGGATTTTTCCGACTCCGATGATGTTAGGAGCATGGGTTAGACCGAATGAAATTCCTAAACAGCTGCCAAGGCCGAACCTGAATAAAAAATCATTTTGTGGTCTGCAATAGTGGATTACTCTTTCTTCTTCTCGAATGATAGCGAAGCCACCAACTGCACAGAATTGGAAAGCTCAGTGGAAAACCCACCATACTTATCGAACTCCTCATGAAACGACTACGTCTTCAGGTTTCAACAACGAAGTCAGTAACCAATATACAGGAACTGATCGCTCTTAGGGTTTCGGAACTCTAAGCTGTCTGAATGAATAAACTTGTCTTGCTGGGAAACACGTCAAGATTCTAATGGTTCTCATCGTGAAGAATAAAGTTATATTCAAGCAGCGCTTTAGTGCTTCAAAGTTGTCATCCAAATGAGCAGCTATTTTTGTGATCAACCCACGAATTTTACGAAGAGTAAGACGGTATTCTTCCGATAACGACTAGTCTCGAACGATGCTGCTGCTTCTTGTTTCGTTTAATTTAAACAAATCTCCTTTCCTAACAAAGTATCGGCGTTGTTAGCGATCTCGGCGCTGTACTCTTCTCGTTCGGCACATGAAATATCAAAACACTTCCATAGAAGACTATCTCTCTCTCTCTCTCTCTATATATATATATATATATATATATATATATGAGCAGAAAAGAACCACATCGCTTGCTTTTTTTTGCTGTTTTCAACAATGTCTAACAACTGTGGTTCTCAACTGCAGAGAATACAGTTCACATCTGTTCAAACAGCTCATGAAAAGCTCGGAAACAAAACGATGTGCCTGCATATACGTCAGTGAAGGGGCTTAAGCAAATGACATTTTAACTGTATAAGGTGTTAAAGAAATATAGTAGTGACTTGAAGACAAAGATCTCCAGAACACGCGGAGCAACGCGAGTCGTCTTTAAACATCTCGAAGAACTCAACCAACAATTCAGGGTTCTAGACACCTCATTCATGCTTTTAGAATCCAAATGGATACAGATGCATCCAAGAGAAACTACTTAGCTAGTTGAATGTGTCGGCTTTTCATGGTATCCGCCGTCATAAACAAAATAAACAGTCAAACTGGACGGCTGTGACGAAATAAGACATCAAAATTGTACTGAAACTAGTAATATCCGAATGCGAGCGTCGAAGTATGCAAGTGTTCAGCGAATTTAGAAATAGATTACGTATATATATATATATATATATATATATATATATATATATATATATTCAGGAGGAACATGATAAAACTTGGCATCCAAGACACTCTTGCTCTCCGAGTTCTTATTTACACGACGTTCAAAAAGTGTAGGACGACTTGTTGCACACTCTAAATACCATAAGCTCCTTCCACAGAACGGTCGGAAGAGGTGTAAAATGACACCACAAAGGTGTAAGAACTTTCCAAGTATGTCTTCACATGGCATGCTCCGTGGAAGACTCATAGAAAGCGGTGAGTGTGCAGAGCTATGCTAAATGTGATTGAAATCTTGGTTTAGCGTTTTCTCTGTTTGGTTATGGAGGTGTTTGGCCGAGTGGATTGCTGTCAACTTGACCCTTCCAGGCTCTGAGGAAGGCGATATCCGCCGAAACGTCATCTTATACGTAAATAAAGAAATAAAATAGCACCTCGTGTTTGCTGAACAGAAGTAGAAAGAATTGCTCAGAAGAGATTTTCTAAAGAAAACTTAATATAGCTAGCATCAAATCAAACGCTGTCAAACGGATCAATCTATGTTGCCGCGACAAAGCAAATGATTCCATGGGGATAAGAATTACCGGGTTAATTATAAGAAAAGGAGAAACTAAACTAGTGAAGAAGAACAAACTGTGTGTGGAACTGTTTTGAAGGATAGATGAAACTGGCACTAATACTGCTAAGACTTCGATTTTTAAAAGGCGACTTTCATTTAATCTAATCGTGAATGGTCAGTAACTTTGATCTTAGCCAAAAGGCCGAGAAGCAATCAATCCTACCAACAATTTACCGCCTCATGGTGGCTGGGAGGACCATCTGGATTTTGGGCTGCAATGTAAGGAGAGGGATTCATCCTCCCGGAGGAGTCCGCTAGTCGACAAGGACTGCCGCGTTTTCGTCAAGAAGCCCAGCTAAGAGTAAACCAATATCAGGATCCACTACCGCCCTGATATCAAACTAGTCGCATGATGGTAAATCTTCCCGCTGATCCACAAAGGCTGCGACTGCTTGTGGTGGAGAAGGTTTGGGACAGACTTTGGTTAGACTAACCTCGGAACTCCAGGGAACCACAATAGCTAAGCCAGGAAAACTCGCTTTTTTTTTCCAAAATTTTTTTCCCAAATTTCCAAGTTTTTGGAAAAAAAATTTTGTCAAGTTTTCTCTGCTAGGGTTATGAAAGTGTTTGGCTGAGTAGATCCCATCTCAATTTGACCTTTCCAGGCTCTGAAGAAGGCGAAACCGCCGAAACGTCTGCTGTTGTATTCCAATAAATTCTATATTAACAACCTCGTGTCTGCTTATTGAAGAAAAACATTGAATTATAATAGTCAATATTTTTGGCAACTGAAAATCTTGCATGAGACTGTTTTGAAACTTTGAAACTTCAATACTACAGCTAAGTTATCCGAGTCACCACCTTCAAAGCTTAAACAAATTTTAGTTTTGTGGAAGACACCATAAAGGAGTAAGAACTTGCACGAGTATATCACAAAGGTGTCATTATAAATATCGTTCACCTAAACTACATTAGCACAATCATTTCAATATCACGAAGAATCACTTTTCTACCGTACTCATTTGGCTGCGAAAATTTCTTAGGAACTATATTAGGGTGTATGAATGGATGTGAAACAGTCATGAACTACAACACTAAAGTTACCGCGGAGAGCAAAAACTACACAGAACCGGAACACATGCAAAAAGTCTTATCGCTAGAAGTTCTGATAGGGCCCATACGCATCGGAACTGCTACAAAAGACGATGAGCACTGACTAGATGTTGTCGAAAAATTTTCGAAGCACTTTTCTTGCGCCCTAAATCCTCAGAATATTTTTCTGTATTAGTTAAGAGTAAGCCAACAAACCAAAGGAAACCAATAATAAAGCCTTTAGGAATATCCGGGTGATTAAATAAAAATGTACGAGTTAAGCGCTAGCACTTCCATGGGACAAGTTATTTTCTTGAGACTTAAAAAAATACGGAAATTTAGAATACGAACAGTGGTTATAACTTGCAGCACCTCTGAAGACATTTTAAAGAGAAAAACCGCCAAAAATTACGGAATAGGGAAGTAGACGACAATGTATTGAAGGTGCCCAGATAGCGAGGACGAACGACTGTGGACAACCGAGTCGGATCTATTTGGCTCTGAAGGAGACGAAGACGTAGAGGCGTTAGTTGAGCGAAGTTTCGTAACAGCCTCGTGTTAGCTTAATCATCTACGAAAATACTGGTTATTTATACAGATATTGAAGGAAAATCGCTCTCTTCAAACATTTATTGAGGGATTAATGTTAATCCAAGGCTTTTTAAAATAGAGCCGGCAAAAGAAAATCTCCAAAACCGCATAAGGCCTAGGAATAGCGCTTTAATTTTGCTTTTCAATTCTTCTAACCAGCATTTATCTGTACTTGAACATATTTTTCGAAATTCGTTCGAATGTCATGAGAAGATGTCAACGCTTTTTTCCGGCGACGGTTTGAGTGATGACGGAGAGGACAGCTCTGTGCGTGTTGAAGACGGCTGACGTTCTACGAAGTAATTGAAAGTGAAGGATGTTCTGGAACGCACTTCATAAGAGGTATAAGTGAATGTCGGCGTTGCAAAAAGGGATTTCACACTAAGGCGAATCACAGCGTAAAAGTGAACGAGAAAACTGGAAACAGGATTTCTCTCCTAACTCGACCAACGATGTCATGTCACCAACAAATCGTATCGCTCAGAAGTTTCCCAAGAAAAACATTTTATTCTGTATAGAACAAAGGTGAAGAAAAAGTCGAATACCGATCGATCGGATGAGATATGAAGTTCAAAACCTTCATTACTGAAAACCGTCTACCGTATAGAAAATGCTCTTGTCGTTCGACCATGAGTGTCGTTGAGAATTAGAAGAATCTTGTGGAGAAAAACTGAACTCCGAGATCGCCACATTGATCAGGTAACAGACGACTCAAAGACACCACCACTTTACCAGAATTCCAGTATATGAGGCAATAGGAATAATGATCGAGCGAGAGAACCACTGTGGTTTTTTATCACACTTGACAATTTTATTCTGAAGGAAGAAACAAGCTGGAAAGAGCTTTTCGCAAAAGACATGAATCGTATAAAGAATCGAGTAAGTGAACACAAGACGAAGTAGAAATAACGGAAATCGACCTCATTCTACGTTGAAGGTAGGCAGGTCAGGAGGGTTGTCGGTTGGACGAAATACCTACAACGTTTCCCGTTGAGCACTCTCGATCGCTGAAGCATCAAAAATCTCTTCATCTATGAAAATGAAAAGTCTTTGTTGAAATGATCTACAGGAAGTTCAGTTAATAAGCAACGTTATGTCACAAAATCCTCACCAAAAAGGAGCACAGTAGTTTTGGAATAGTCAAGAACACCAGTTTTCTATCCAGAAAAACTAAGAACTCGACTCCATGTGATGAAATAAGAAATTATAGCACGGAAATAAACCGAGACTCTGGAAAAGTATGGTTAGCACAGCCACTAGGAACACCCGAAAACAGCCGACATTCTTCAGAGGAAAACCTTCGGGAAGAAATGTCCCTGTGCAGTTTTTGTAGTCGCTACCTAGAAAGAATGAAAACAGTGGTCCTAAATAAAACCAAGATCTTAACTAAACTGGGAACAATGCATTTTGCGAAAAGGAAATAGTGGATCTTCACGTGACGGGGTGGCGCGATGGATCGATACTGACCGCGGTGATTGTCGAAGTGTGCGGGGTGACTTCGCGTCGACAGAGGGAATCCCTTGTCGAGTGCTCAAGAGAACTTCTACGAGCACCAGCCACCACCTGGATGCAACTCACTGGAAACAGCACATCTTCTGGGCGGGAATCTACGAGATGCAGACTCTCCTTATTCGAGCTAGAAGTGGATCTTTTAGAGTGGTGAAATCGTTTGTAATAATGTGAAACCAACTCCAACCAAGTGAGCTTTATGCTGGTAAGGTGCAATATCACTCACATCACTCACTACTTGGATGCCATGGAGCACACTTATCAAAATTACCAACCTTCCTTTATGCTATAAAGAAGAATTATGGACTAAAATAATATGAACAAATCCATTATTTGTGAAATTTGCTAACGTTTTGAAACTACTTGAACTTTCGGAAGACTCTTTACATAGTTTTCATAGGCTCAGTATCTTGAGGCACTGAACAGTCACATTATGTTGCGATATCTGCAAAACTCCGGACCGCAGGTGTCTGTGGTGAGGAATGAACCCTTTCCAGGGGTTAACGCGTTCACCACCACACCATGCGGATCCTTCGTTTCTCCTGTCTCTCAGTTAGTTCTATCTATCAGTGCCATCAGTTATTTTTGAAGACTATTAAGCTTAGCTTTCGATGCCACAATTCTCATTTGTAAAATTTAAAGGTTCCCTGGAAAAATTCAAGCTTGCTTCCCAGTTCTTTTGCTTCTGGAGAGCATGAAAAAGTCATTGTTCACCGGAAAAGTACCCCTATAAGATTGAAAGCGACAGAATTTGTGCCATTTTGTCATTTTGTTCGTCAACCACCTTGTGAGGCTGTGAAATATCACACCACTTATATTCACACCTTTTTCCCAATATGTCACGTTTTCTCGTCAACGCCCCAAGTGTAAAGTTCGTGTGAAGGCCGTTATTTTTCCACCCCGTTGATAATGGCCCTTGTAATAAGCGAGAATATAAATAAAATACGAAATGAATACGAAAGTACGAAATATAAAAAAACTAAATGCTTACTTGGCTACTTGGATGAACTTCTTCCAGGAATTGTGCGGACCTCAGCACATTTTCCATTCATATGCTTGCCTAGCGGTCGTCGTCCATGGTAGTTTTTGACTAGAACATGACGACGGGTGGAACTCTCATATCACGATCTCTAAAATAACAAAAGATGCGAGTACGGCCACCGACTTTGGTTATGAACACGTCCGCCTAACGTGTTGGTGGCCGTCCTAGCGGACGTCTGTATTCTCGTAGAGTACACTCTATGGTTCTTTTCGTGCACCTCTCCTCTGTTCTTCCCACTATGTCACCGGCCCATCTATGTTTAGCTATCGATGTATATTCTCCTGGATCTCGAAGATGTGACAGATTTCTGAGATCACAGCTTCTCATTCCAGGTCGAGATTGAGAGTACTGCTTATGTTTCAGAAGACAACGGTCAAGCGCTCTGCGACTAGTGAGCGACATTTTTGACATGGTTGAACTATCAGCTCACCTCTCTGCAGCACAAGCGAGCATTAGGAGGACCGTGGAATCGAAAAAGTAAGCGGGTTTTTCGGGTCCGCTATTTAGTCGGTAGTTTCTTTGAATGGTTCAAATGCTTCCCATGATGCTCTCCTTCCTGTCTAATTCCTCCTTCACGTTGCTTTCCATGATCATTGAACGTTGTAAGTTCACGCACGAAGTGGTCTCTGTAGTCAGACCCCTTCCAGCATGATCTGTTCGCCATAGCATCATAGGTTTTTCATGAGCCGGGCATTTCGATTTGTGCGTAGTCCGACTTTTTCCCGGTTCATTAAGCGCTGAGCACCGTCTCTGCTTCGTTGGCACTTCTTAAGAAGTTGACAGTTTTGTTGGTGAAACAAAAATTTAATCTCAACCACTCTATTTACTGCCTAATCTTTTTTTTTAATGGCAGGGTACGTTGCGAAATATAACTTATATAATGCTGAGATATTTGCAAAACTCCGGACCCCAGGTGCTTGCGATAGGGGGCGAACGCGCTATTGTCCTTTCCGGAGAGTAACGCGTTCACCACCACACCATGCTGGTCCTTCGCTTCGCCTGTCTCTCAGCTAGTTCTATCGATCACTTGCCATCACCAATCACCCGTCAGCGGGATTGATCTGAGGAGCTCAATTCGGCATTGAACCCAGTTAAGCTGAGGCTATAGTTATAATCACAAAAATTTAATAATAATTTGTCAGTACGCATGTCTTTCTCATCCGATTTGAGAGACTTCATTATCCACTGCAATGCGGTACTAAACAGCTTTAGCGATATAATTGTGTCTGCTGGTGGAACCCTTTTTATACATGTATGGTGAGAGGTCGATGGAAAGACCTTATTTTTGTAGTGCACTTCTAGTAACAATTGGATAGAGCTTTTGTGTAAGACTGATTCACTCCTTGTTCGACGAGTGCTGATAGGATCGCACTCGTTTCGACGCTGTGAAACGCTTCTTCATAGTCGACAAAAGTCAGGACTAGGGGCAGATGGTAAATCTGCCAAATTTTAATGACCCTAGACACGATTTGAGGCTGGTCTATGGGACAGAATTCTTGTAGGAATCCTGCTCGCTCAACTGGGTGCTCCACATCCAATGTCCTTCATATGTACGATAGTACAACGAAGAGTTTTTAGAGTACACTCAAACAAGCATTTCAGGCGATTCTTATGAAGGCTGCTTCGATCACCTTTTTGTGGACAGGTTGACCACTTGCGACGTTCTTCACTTGTCTAGGGTTTTTTCTTTCTGAAAGTAGGCTGTCATATGGTTTGCGAGGAATACATGTAAATTGTGGCTTCCAGCTCTAAGAAAGTCGGCAGTGATATAATGTGGTCTTGGAGCTCTGTACTTTCTCATATCCTCTATCGAAACTCGAACCTCAGAGGGGCGGATTCCAAGTTGCTTTTCTTTGTTTGGGATTTTAAAGTCTGGTACGGAGATAGTGGAAAGGGAAGGGCTGGTGTAGAATGTTTATCGTTATCAATTACCATATCATGGCACGAATATGTGATGGTCTTGGTGAGTTCGTTCGTCAAATAGTGGAACATTATAGTCGCATAAGTATCGACGACAATTTTTCGGATTGGTTCTTTTCTCTGGTACTTCTTGTAGTTTGTTCTAGTTTTGCCATTGCAGATCTTCCTGCTCTGCTACTACTGCCCTCCATCCATACCTAGCTATACCCACCACCAGACATGGCAGGGTGATATGCCGCAGTGATATTTCAACCGTTTCTGCTTAACCCAAGCAAGAGTATCGCCACCCATTTATCCACATACTGCTTCATCGTACCGCTTCATTCTACTCCACTCCTATTGTTGACCTTTTTCTCCACACATTCAATGGTTGTAGAAGAGGTCCCTGCTTCACAGTGCAACGCGAATCTGTTGTGGAAGCCTCTGCCATTGTCAGGTACACAACCTTACTCTGTTCCACTTTATTCCCAATGCCTCCAGGTTTTTCCACCTTTATCTCATCAGTAGTCTTTTAGCACTGAGCTCTTCATTCGCATAAGCAGCATTTCATGGTGGATTAACATTCCATTATCAAACATCATAAAGCTACTGTTGGAACCTCTCCGTTACTGGGTGCATCTGTCTATGAGTTATGCCACTCTATATATTGTATAAACTAATTGGTCTCGACGCGTTTGTCATTGCCATATTATCGCTATTTTTGAGAGCTTTAACTGCACAGGTATGAGATCTCGGGCCGCAGGAACTAGTCCCGCATGCCGGGTCTGAAGAAGAGAATCAACCACCACTTGAATAACCAACATATAAGACGACGATTTAGACTTTTAATTTTAAAGATGACAAGGGCTTTTGACTTCGCTTAACATATGCTAAATCCTACGTGGCAGTCAAAAGCCGATATAAACGTTCATTTATGTCATGGCGGTGTACGTACGTATTTAAAACTTCTTTATTGGAAACATTCCTAAGAAATTCATTACGAACATGTCACTATAACACGTATTTGGTACATTAGAAGAGCCTGGGCCGATCTTGAGAACATAATATGTAGAAATATACGATAATTGAACGCTCACTGAAGGCAACCTAGCGAATATGTGAACCGGGAAGAACCACCAGGAAGAAAAACTAACAATAAGCACCGTTAGAGATACGCAAACAATAACCAGGAGACAACAGAACTCGTGAATGAATTAATACGTACATCGTAACAAGTACAGGGAATTATATGAAGTGTTATTCTATGAGTAATGAGACAGTAAATTTGAAGACTGCGCCTTCCGGTGAGAAGTATCAACGTCATTGTTATGTCATAATCAGTTAGTTATTATGTCACGTAAACGTTTATGTACAACAAGCTTCTGACTGTAGGTAAATATTGTTATCAAAGAGGAATTGCCCTTACAAAGAACACCTAAGAGATTAGTGATATCACTGGTATAAATAACTAGTTAAACTTTCTCTGAGAGTGGAGTGACACTGTCGCAACGAAACAATTTCGATTCAGTGACTCGGCGACTCTGGAAACCGGGAATTACACGCACTGAGGAACGGTGAGGGAATTACCGAATTTCGAACTATTGGTAGATACGACCAGTCCATTTACCGACGTGCTTTTCGGTGTTCTCTGGCTACCCTGCAAAAATATTTTGAGCTTTAGGGGCTCCTTCGCTTCATTCAATAAAAAAGTATTCTTTTATTGTTAATTAAAAAAACCTTGCAAAAGATGCCATGTATTTTTTGCCTTACCAGGCTTAGGAGGAGGGTGGAACGGTGGCAGTGGTGCCGATCATTAGAGCTCACTGCTGGTTCGAACATTTTCCGGGGTCACCAAGGCTCTAATCCCATCAGATCTTCATGTTCGAGAAATTGGTACCAGAATTGTCTGGGAACAGCTCACTCCTGCAATCCAACCGGGAACGCCCTAACTCGCCTATTCCAGGACTCCAAGGAGAATCAGGTGGACCAGCATTCAACAACAACTATAAAGAAGATGACAATCCGCAGGTATGAGCCGAACCCATATACGAAATGTTGGGTTGGAAGACCATCGTGGACGATGGAAGTGAGGAAATGATGTCGGGTGACGTAATAACAATGAATAGGTTCAACTCAGGACGATGCAGATATCTCGCTACGTATTTTGTAAAGCGCTTGGGAAGTTTCGTTATTATTGTTACTATTGTTGTTATTATTATTACTATTATTATTGTTATTAATGTTAACTTTTTTATTCGATACCTATTACATTTTTTCACTGCAAGGTATTATGTGGAGTAAAACCACAATAATGTTGAGATATTTGCAAAACTCCGGACCGCAGGTGTCTGTGGCGAGGAACGAACGCGGTATTACCCTTTCCGGGGGATAACGCGTTCGCCACCACACCATGCGGGTCCTTCATTTCGCCTGTCTCAGCTAGTTCTCTATCGACCATTGCCATCAGCAATGAGGGATGAAGTGAGAATAAGCAATTACTACTAATATTATTATTATTATTATTACTATTACTATTATTACTGCTGCTACTACCATTATTTTTACTACTAGTTGCGTATGAGTCACATCCGGTGGCGAATGCGTCAATAAAAAAAGCAAGAAGCAAACAAAAAGATTTAAAATGGAAAGCTTTAGGCAACCGGAATAGTTTTTATAAATAACTTCCATTTCAAACAGCTCTTTTTGAAGAAAACATTCTTTGAATACTCATTCGAATCCACAATGTCTTGACTTTCATTTACTGCCTATTCCCCTTTTCATGTCAGCGTATTATGTGAAATACAACCACAACGACGCTGAGATATGAGCAAAACTCGGAACCTCAGTTGGGGTCGCACCTGCAGTTACCCTTTATGGGGCCTCATATGTTATCCCTATTCATCATATAAAACCTAGGCCCTTGTTTTGCCTTTCACTCAGTTACGTTTATACTTTATTGGTGCTATGATCAACTACCCGTCAACGGGATTAGTCCATTGAGTACAAATTACAATAAACCCAGTTACGCTGAAGCTGGAGTCGAAATAACATTATCTTAGCTTTTGCTTAGTGCCTATTCCTCGAATACTGAGTGGAATACATCAACACCTAACAACACTACGTAAAACCCCGCCTCCAGCGAAAATTCCCCTTTTGGAAAAGGCCACTCCAAATCCTTTTCTATGAAATTCGAGTTGCGATCGAAAGCAAGGGAAAAGTACAAATCCAGAAACAGGTAACATTGCAATCTATTTCTTTTGAGATAGATGCCATAAATTAAAAACACTTCCAGCAGCCGACAAACTGCCTTCACGAGGAAGGATCCCCGACCAGTTGCTTTGTGTCGTCCTGCCAAGAATGGTGACCGAAGGGATCTTAGTAACTACTTGCTGGTTTGCGTTTTCAGTGTGCTATTCAAGGCTACCTGATAGAGAATCCGATGTATGGAACCATTAGAACCGTATCTAGATTGATGGAAGCCTTCCGATAATATCACTTGCTAATAGTTCCAACTTTAGTTGACAAAGAAAAGCTTCGAAATAAATGCAATGCTATCAGCGTCCGTTGACCAAAGAATGGATCCGTCCTACATAGGAGCTGTGGTTGACTGTTATCTTAAACGCAAAAAAGAAAAAACTTTTTCACTAAGCCACAATTACCGCTGCGTAGAAAGGAGGTTGACAAAAGCGACACTTTCTCGCCAAAGTTGTTTAACACCACACTGCAGTAAATAATGAAATCACTCCACGGTGAGCAAATGGATTTCTGCCAAGTCTTCCTTTTGCTGATGGTACTGTCATCCTTCTGAGAAATATCTATGAAGCAGGACAATCTACAACGAGCTGTGAGAAGAGGCAGGCAGGATTGGACCAATATAAATCGCAAAAAGACCTAGTTCGTGAAAAATCCAAGTCGAGAAGGTCAATAATGCGAACTGCATTGGTTTTCTGATTACGCGGAAGGAGGGCGGTATTTGCTGCTTCCGAACCTTTCGGAAAAGCAACTGATGAATCTAACAGACCCAAAACGTGCTGCCCACGTTCGAACTTAACATTCCTTCCAGCGTTTTGGCAAGCAGCTGCTAGAGACATTGGTCGATACTTTAAGAACTGGAAAAATTCTGCACGTCACCCACAGAGCGCTTGAACGGTGTTTTTTGAAATACAAGCGGCACACACAGCGTTTAACGGGAATGAGCATTTCAAATTCTCTGTCCATTCTTCGAAACCCAGAAGACTACATATCGATAACAAAGCGGATGGGCCGGTCAAATAATGGGATAACTGGATCACAGTTGGTTGAAAAGAACTGCAGAGTTGATTCAAAGCGGATGCCACCGTCTTCTGGAAGGACTACCTATATGATAGACGGGTGTGTTTGTGGCTAGAATTGATCAACTGTATTGGCAGCTCCAAGAGCTTCTCCGGTCACGGTATGACACTACCAGACACTATCATATTCGAGCAAGCCACTATCATGGACAACCATCGCAGGGTAAAGAGACGAAAGGAGGATGTGCAGGGAATCTACTACGTCTGTTAATGGGTCATCCAAATATCCAACTAAATGGCAACACTGTCTAGATGCAACAGTGGAAACTCAAACTTTTAAACGGGGAACAACGAAGATGCCTCGTCTCCTACTGCAATGAATTTCCGATCAAGAGCTTTTCAGACTGGACTTTTCCTATGTTTTTAAGACGTTCTCACTGCTTTGCTAGCAAGAATTTTCAAAAACGTCAGAGAACATGAATGAAGGGTATTTTAAGAAATCCTGCAGTCGACCAGAACAGATAACACTTTTAAGATTCTAGCAATGAACACCGACTACGCTTTCAAGCCGACGCGACCACGCTTTAATGAAAGTTGAAAACTCACTTCTAGACGGATACGATATTCTATTTCCACGCAGGTTTATTGCTAATCGTGAATCGAATAAAATGCAACCACTTCATTCGAGCTAAGAGTACTGCAAAAGCGGGTGAAATAAGGTAGATTCTTACTTTCTTGACGGATATGGCGCTCGAAGTGAGCTTCCTTTCCGGCACGACGGCCCCTCTGACGTAGATGTTAGCCAAGGCGTCCCGAAGCTAAATAGAGTGCACAGAATGTAAGGCTCACTCTATTGATTTTACTCCTATTGAGTTTAATTAAACTCTAAATTTAACCTTTATGTCAATTGGGTTTGAAAAGTGGAAATACATATTAAAGTCAACCTAACCTCTTTTAAACCAACGACGCCCACCAAGCGTCCACAATCAGTGACGTAAGCGTGCGACAATCCAAGTAGACTAAAGAGCGTGTGCACCTGAAAAAATGAGCACGCGGAAAACTTAATGTTTTTCCCTTTTTTTTTCAAAAACTGTTTTGAAAATTCCGTAGAGTTATCAAGACTTGATTATGTTTTCAAATCACCTTATACAGAGAAGATCCGAGCACAAGTTGGAATGGCGCAGCATCGATGGCGACCTCATCGAGGTCAATAACTCGATCCAGAAGGGCTTCTGGATCCTGTTCCTAAAAATGTATCGAAAAGAAGAAAAGCACAAGGTGTAGAAACAAAACTATACAAGCCACACGTACCTTTGTTGTGTCTGCTGTCGATGGCCGAGTAAAAACAGCTTGCAAAGGAACGCCTACAAACACGTACCTACACAGCACAGAACAAAATTAGATTTTAAACTGAAACCTATTGAAAAAATACTTCCTGAAAAATTCGCTGGATTCTGCTGTGCTGAACTTAAGGCTAATCACTTTAACTCTATTACTAATTGAGTTCGCTACCAATTTGATTACTAGTTGTACGTCATGAAGGAAATGCGATGTCAACAACATAGTTAACATCAGCAGTTCTGAGTGATCAATGTACGGATAGGCACTAGAGTTCAATTTGCCACATTGTGATAGAGGAATTCCAGTTTTTAGTAATCGATGGGTGACAGGAGCTTCTTAGCTCTCCATCCAGCCTGGACTCACTATCAGGTGCATGAAGCGGTGAGATCGAAAGCAAGGTGTTGCCAGTGTAGCTTCGATCAGTGACTACTTCGACCGGATCACTCTCGCTCTTAGTACTCTCCGTTTCCCGTGCGTCTCTAGATCGTCGAGATGGTGATCTCTTTGAGAGTCTGAAAAGAGAGAAAGCTTTTCTGTTTATTCATCATTTTTTCTATTCCTACATACCCATTCTCAGTCTTTCAACGGAAGTTAGATAAGACATACGGATAGCATGCTCCTCTTCAGAATTTCGTCGATGCAAGGTGATTTCTGAGCTCATTGTGGCTTCACCGCATCTCACAGTATGTTTGCGATATTTCAAATTTTAATGCTTACTAGAACTCATGAAGCCTTTTAGTGGCTTAAGCGCGGTCCACTGAATTTTTCCACTGCGAGATACTTCAAGGTGAAGTCAACCACAGCCATCTGGTTGAGAATGACTGCTATCCGATTCCTCGATAAGAATCGTAAGCGGTGAATTTCCACGATACGTCTCGTTATTTCATTCCGGCAAGCTTAGAAAAATCAATAAAGTAAAAAAAATGAGCGAAGAAAACTACAGCTATCGATGCCTTATCACTGTTCATGGGACGTTAAACTCAGTGGAAAGAATGAAAAAATATATTAAAAAATGCTGAAAAGGTAAAAGTCGAAAGGTGAAATAATGAATATACCTCATGCTTGTCCTCCGAATTGTGTTGAAGATTTCTGTCGGTGTCATTCGAACACTTGCACGATTATCTTGTTGGCTGATTAACACATGTCGCCTCAGTAGCATTACCAAATATCTCTTTGCCACCGATCCCAAAAGGATTTTACTCTCTGAATAACGAAGCATAGAAAATAGTGAATGGAATGACAAAAAACAAGCACAGCGGTCGGCGCTGTTTAGGGATGTATTAAGCGTTCGACCCCACTATTATCAACCAAGCATTGTAGAGAGGACGAAATGCACACATAGTCTACACAAGAAATTGCAGTAACTGACTAACGTAAAAATTCAGTGTTTCCACCCACCCCCCCCTCCCCCCCCCAGATCTGCTTGATAGTACTTCGCTGACTCTGGAGGGATGGGAACTTTGGTTAGATCGGAATGTGAGATCAATAATCGAACAATGAAGTTTGTATCTAAGAGCACCTCTGCCCAGCTCACTCATGAACGAAGAAAAACAGAAATCGTACACGTTATAAAGTAAAAATCATAAAGCTCTCAGCGTTGATTAATCTTTGAGGGATGCGCCATGCCAAGGACTTCATTAAGAATCGTTTGGAGGTGATTGAATGCATATCTGGCCTTTACAATGACTCGCGGTGGCTTTCCCACGTATCGAGCAAGTGCTGCTATACTCTCAGACAAGTCTGATACCAGATTGTCGACCGTGCAGGGATGGAAGACTTGTTGGGCCATGAGCACGAAAACCGAGTGTTGCACGGTGCCTCCGACCACTGCGCCACACGCGTCCCTTGTACACGTTATAACCAATAAAAACTTCAAGAATTGTAACTATGGCCACTGCACAGTGACAACCTCGCTGATAGAAAAAAACAAACTAAAGTTGTAGTAATACAAAAGATCGGCCATCAGTAAACCTTCGCCTTAGTAAATAATAGATTTATTCACTTAAATCTTGCATTCTTGTTAAACTGACGCGAGGTTGCCACGAGGTTTTCTTGAAATTTTGTGGCTAACGTTTGGACGACTTCGCTTTCATCGGAACCTGGACGCATTTTTGCAGCTCTATCCATTTGATTTAGTGAATTATCACTTTATTAAGAACTACTCACCGTTTTGTAGTGCGTGAGACCAACCATGTGTTACTCATGAGGCATAGCGAGTGAAACTCACCCAGATCAAAAAACCAATGTGGAAAAAGGCGCCAAGTCACACATGATAGTGAGGCCTTCGTGTTCTCAATTCATTTTTATACCGTTGAAATTTCTCCAAAACGCCTCTCGAGTCTTGCGCGTTGACGTTTTCGATTCCTGCGCTAGGATCCGGACATTCATTTCGAAATCGTCACCATTGGGCTATTGTGCCCAATGCGTACCTGAAGGACTACGTCGTCGAATTTTAGCGTTCCCATTCAGATGTCTTTTTATGCGGACGCAAAGTGGTCTGCCTATTTCCCCAATGCTTCCTTACTGCACACCACGCATGAGATCAAGTATGTTGCAGCTGAACTCATCTGCCGCCTCTGTCCTTAGGACAGGTAACACAGTTTTTGGCGTTACATAGATGATCTTTCCCGTCCACGATCTACAACTCGGAGTCGTTGCAGACTAACTGACAGCGCAGGGTAATAAATGAGAGCTAAGTACAACAGAAATCTGGAGACCACTTACTGTTAGGCACCTCTTAATGGCTCAGCTTATTCCATTTTATAAAAAGGGTAGCTTGAAAGTCATCTTATTTGGGTTTAAAGATCATTCTGGACATAATCCCACCTTTTGATCTGACCGAAGTGGATGCCGCATCATAGTCATGAGAGGTGGCCATTTTTCGTGCCATGTTTAACAACAGAGCTGGCCATAGAAAATCAAGAAAAATAAATACGTGTGACTTATCTACATAACATCTAACAGCTCTCTCAAAAAACTGCCTTGGTTGTTTAATCTTGAGGTAGTTTGGAAAAAATTTCGCAGAGCTTTAGCCATAGGACAGTGCTTAGCACCAATCCTTGCCATTTCCCTTAATGTTTAAGGTTGAAGCTCCATTTTTCAATCGCCAACCCTACTCTGCTATCGATACATAGATGAATGCTTCACTATCTGTTTCATGCTAGAAAAGATGGACAAATACTTCGCATTGCTAAATAGACAGATTATATAAAACTTACGCAAGAAAAAGCTAACGAGAACTGAATTCCCTTCTTAGACATCCAAGCAGAACTTGCAAAATCGGCTACATCACAAAATGTTATTGAAATCCAAGTAGTAAAAATACAGCAATGTACCACCTCTCCTCTCACTCTCATATGTGAAAAGAGCACATGTCAGAAACATGGACCGGGCTGCTAAAAATGTTGCGCAGGAAAAGAGGAAAGGAAGGGATCGCTAAACCTGGGACGAAAACTAGTCATCTCGAATGGCTACGAAGCAGCAGACACTCGAATCGGAACAAAAGCTAGGGGTTTGCACGAAACAATGTTTTAAACCTAAATAAGATCCATTCCAAGCTACACTTGATGTCGAACGTGTCGGGCTGCGATGTAGAGCGGAGGTTCTTCCATTCCTCCCACCCCCTGCAACCGGATCTCCCAAAGTGAGGAGTCCGGCGTTTCCATCAGGAAGCCCAGCTAAGAAAAAACGAATACCAGGATCCACCATTGTGCTGGTATCAAATTAGCAACATGGTGGCAAATTCGCTGTTCCACAAAGGCCGCGACGTGAGGCAGACTTTGTCTAAGCAGACCTTGGGACTCTAGAGAACCACAGTGGCTAAACCAGCGAGATTACGAAAAAGTAGAAATTATACTGTGTTTCCAGTGCAAACCGGCCACCAAAGTATCCAAGTAAGCATTAAGAGGTACTTGAGAAGAAGTGGTCGTGAAAATTCTGTGGCAGTCATTGACCTCCCACCCCACGTCTTACACTGTCACATAGTCCACAACTCCTGTGTGACCGTGTCTGCAAAAGGAAGATTGCGTTACCTTCTCTAACGGCAGTGACAGAGACTGAATGAGTTCAGATATAATATACTTAACCTCATGTAATGAACGCGGCGAAGAATACATTGGCGAGACACTTTGTGTCCGCACAAAGGAACATCTAGATCGAAAACTTAACATTAGACAAAGTACTCCTCTAAGTACACATAGGACATAAAAGAACAAAGGTGCTGATTTTAGACTGCCTGTCACGATCCTGGAGCTAGAATAAAAAAACATCTGCACGCAAAACCTCTGAAACGTTTCGGATTAACTTCAGACACCTAAAAATGAACTGGAAAGACGAGCGTCCCCTACCACACGTGACTTGAGGCTTTTCCTCTGATTGGTTTTTTGTTCGAGATGAGTCTCGCACTCATCCCAGTGGTAGTACCACTCCTCACAAAACGAAAACGGTGAGCAGTATGTTATAATAGATAGGAGTTCGTTTGCACATTAGTTCTTCATTAACCATGGAGAATATACCAAATTAGATGAAGGGAATTACATAAAATACGTCCAGGTCCTGAAGAAGGCCAAGTAGGCAAAATTCCGACCACTGAACTACAAGGACGCCCGATAACAAACTCGCGTCAGCTCAATGAAGGCGGTTCCTAAAACATAAATAAATCCACAGTTCATTTACGAAAGAAAGTAAAGTGATCACGATTGAAATATACTTAACGTTAGGCATTCTCTACATTTTACATCATCACTGATTGAGATTCCGAGCTACTTTAGCTGTTAGCTAACCATGATCGGTAACGATGGGAAAACTTCTAAGATGTGGCGCCATTTGGAGAATTTCCTTCATTTCTCGATACGTCATGTCCTTGGTGATGTAAATGACATCGCATACCATCAACTGCTCAACTTTTACCGTATGCACACTGAAAACCATAAATGGATGCTGTTTGTTCACGATATTCCCGTCAACAGGGCCAATGCTTACGTTACCTGATTCTTGATGGAGGAAGATCAGGTAAATACGGATATTTCTTTATTCGTATAATACTCTCATAAATGGACGGCTGTAGAAACTTGCAGATTGCATTGCCCATCAGCATCGCGATCTGGAATCCACATCGACACTAAGCGATAGGCCATTTTGTAGAAAATTGCTTAAAACGGATGTCAATTAAGCCCAAATGTATGGAGTTAACCATTTCTAAGGATTATAAAACCAGTTTAAAGGTTAAAGTCATCGCTAAACCAAGTAAGTATGAGGTATTGAAAAATCTTACACCAAAGCACACTTTTATAATTGTAACACTTAATCAATGCCGACTGTGACCTCTACAGGAAGCGTACATGGTGGGCACTGTAACCGGTATGACCTCTATGAAGGTCGTTTTCTTTCTAGCGATTTATTTCCGCGAAGAGATATTTTCTCCTACACTTGCTGCGTTCAATCGGTTCAATAGGCAGAGCGTCTAACACTGATGTGATTCAAGACGTGGTCCATGAAAAGCTGTTCTCTACACTTGGAAATATGAGAAACCTTTTTTTCAGTGACTTCGTTTATTGGTAGTTTGGCAGCTACTTGACTGCCACTGCAATCCTTGCACTCCAATCACCATAATAAACTACGGTTATCCTGTGGAGTGAGCTGGCTTTAAAACATTTTGAAGTGTTGATAGCAATGTGATTGTATGGCAGAGCACAGTAACACAGAAACTGGTAGCACACATACCGTACATACCATGACATATCATTCCAACCATATGCCATTCCACAGTACACAACGAAACCATAGATAATAGAACAAAGTGTCTTCTATAATTATGTGATGTTTATAACCCCTCAGCACTTAAGAATTCACCGTCCGTTGTCTAAAGACCAGCAAGCCCGTAGGAGCATTAAAACAGGAGTTATAGTGTAAGCGTGAAATAGACATATTTTAACAATCTTCCCGAACGTATATCGCTTTATCATGGCTGGAAAACGTTCTTAGGTTACGAATTAGTAGTGTGGCGCGTCAGCCCACAGCAAGACCAACTAAGCTGATAGGCCATCCGAAATTTCCATCCAGACACAGTAGAAATAAAGCTATACCAAAAGAGATTTCAGCGAGCTAGTCGTGGATTTGGTCTGAGCAAATACGGCGGTACGAGAATCGCTGGAAACCTTACTATTGCGTGTTCGAGCCAATCACTTAGGGAAGCCCAAACGATGTAACGGACTTATTACCTTGGTGCACGAAAAGTATTACTGATAAATACTGTTTGTAACTAACACCATTGCTTACACAACCAAATAAGTTGTTTGTATAAGCAAATGTAATATTAAACTTATATAAAGTTAATTTCGTTTCACGAGAAGGCTATAATTTTGCACCTTTTAATAAATTCCAGTATCGGAAAATAACGATTTTATCAAGCACTGAGTGCAATAAGGAACTGTTGAGAACTATTTATTTTTTGTCGTTGAGCTCACCAAAACGGGAAGAATGGGAGCTAGTTGCCCGGTTAGTTCGCAAATGATCACCGCCACAGAGAGAGCATGGGTGACGGCTCCTGTATAAGCGGCAGCTCATGAAAAGAAACTTTGTTCGGTTCCCGATTCCTTCACGTAAATAATTTTTTAGTGTTTATACTGTCTTACCGACAACTGCGTAGAGTCCTGGGTAGATTGGTGGTCCATCTGGGCCTCGCATACCCTCAGGGAATAAAAACACCATAATCTCGCCCACTAAAGCAAATTTCTTATGTCTTAGAATCGTCGTATGTTGAGTTTTTGGTTGGTCGCAAAAGCCTAACTAAAGAGGAAAAACCACTTTTGACACACCTAGACGTCCACCTGCCGCTCCTATGACGAATGACGGTACGAAAACGCCTGCCGGCACATTGATGGAGATGCAAATCGCTACTAGTACGAACTGAAAATAGCCGATGAAGATGAAATGGGCTTACATCAGTTATGGAGCAATTCCTCTAATAACTAGATTGATTAACATACAATTCTACAAAAACTGACATGATAGTCGCTGTGATATGCATGTATAAGATAACGATAAAGTTGGCGGAATGAAAAGAAAACTGACTTCGGTCTAATAAGTAAAACATGAATGGTGTTTGCTTCATTCTATAGACTTTTGCTTAAAGTCGTTTGAATTTAGAATTCGTAAGCTTGTCAGGATGAAAGCTTTTCAGAAAGATCATCGTGAACGAACATTATTTTCTAATTTTCTTCTTCAGTTTATATGGAAAGTCATCGCATGTTGTACTGACCACAGCACTTCGTTCATTGAATGTACACTCTTGTATCGATGATCCAAGAAGCCCTTTGAATTTGTGCGTGACTTTAGCTGCTATTCGTGGTTTCTCGGTCATCTTAATAAATGTCGAATGGATTCTCCCAGGAATTCTAGGACAGACGTGGCATTCCGCTTCCAGGTCTTAACCATAAGCTGTCGCCAAATTTTATGGGTCAAAATGAGATTCACCCAGAAAAATATGGTGCGATTTTGCAGACCTCGAAAATATGGACAGGTTGGTAAGCTTGGCGTAGGGTCGAACCACTACGTTGGTGCAACTATTGTAAGGCACCTTTAACCGCTACTCTTTCAGCGACCAATAATGAATAAATGAGAATAGACTATCAGATAAAATGACTGATTACAATTACAATTGAAAGCAGGATATTGCGAATGAATAAGCCAAGGAGGATTTATGCTACAGAAAACTAATGACTCACATAGACCATGTAGTAGGCCAACAGCGAAACGAATATGTGCACAGACCCATTGTCTGTCCAATGCCGTAGCAATTGCTCGGGGCATCTGCGAAAGACCGAAGTGTTGTTTTACCCAATTTCTCATAAGCTTTTAAAAAATCTTGTTTTTAATATCGAATTCTAATGGATCTAAGCAACAGTGTTATGAAGCACGAAAATCTAAACACAGAAAAAAAGTTTCAAGAGTAAATCAACATCACTGACTTTAGTTTCATTTGTGAAATGTCAAAAGTACTAAACTCTCTAAGATTCAATGAACTTAACGAAAATACAACCACAATGGCGCTGAGATATTTGCAAAACTCCGGACCGCAGGTGTCTCTGGTGAGGAAGGAACACGATATTACTCTTTCATTGGGCTAACGCGTTCACCACCACACCATGCGGGTCCATCGTTTCGTCTCTTTCTTAGCTAGTTATCGACCTATATCGACCAGTTCCATTGATATCGATTAACGAAAATTATATTACTTTGAAGATGGAACGATAGATGAGTGAAGCTATCGCTTACAAAGAAGTTCGCTACAAATTTAATAAATAAATCGTGTCATTCATGGTAATCTCCGAAAATCGAACAACTGAGCATTCCTGCGCTCTTGACGGTCACAGGCTACTTTCGCAGTGCTAAGAGCTTAAGAAAGCCAAGAAACAAGATTAATCGAATTTACAAAAGGTTCATTGGATTATTACGATGAGTTGTAGACACTCCTATCTGAAACAACCAATTTCAAGAGATTTGAATCAGGTAAATCGTCCTTTTATTGGTTCTCTTAAGAAAGAAAATATTAGAAGGATTTCATGAATTTGTAGAAAAGATAGAATTAACACCGGTGCAGTACATTTCGCATGCGCACCAATTTGGTAACTCTAATTTCTTGACGCTTTATAATCTAACAATCTAACAACAGACTTCAGCTGGACGTAGCCGTACCGCCTCCGTCACACTCACCTCTTCGTCCTGTCATTAGTGTACCAGGTGCAGTTGTCGAAAAAATTGGCCATAGTCTCGCGGAACGTCAGCTGCAGTTGGCAAAACTCCCTTCTCTTGTATATACTGTACACTTCATTTTAAGAATACTCCAGTATTTCCAAAATTTAATCACCGAATAGAATCGGAAGCCACTTTATGAAAGAACAACGACAGCAAGAACTGTTCAGATGATAACTTACTCTTCCGGCAATGAAACGTCCGAACCCTTGCGGATAAGTAAGAATCCCGACCACCAATGCCATGAATACTGTGAATGTCAGAAAACTAAATTTAAGATTTGTTTAAGAGAACTCACATGAATAATCCGCACTTAGTGCTTGTACTGTACTGCAAAAACCCACTTATTTCTGAATATCATTTTAAAAAGATGATTCCGTTGACGAAACATGGAGATCTGACGGTGTGTAAATATAAATATCGCACCCATCATTCCGCTCATAAACCTAGAGTAAGCAGAATAAGCCAATTCCGTAGTTGAAGGGCAGATGAAATTCGGATGTTGAATAGTCGGAATGAACGGATGCGGCGACGTTCGACTCTCTTCAACAATCCTTGTGGGGAACCAATGTCGTATCTACTTATACGATGGCTGTTCTGCAACCAGCTTAACGAAGCGGGCAAAAGGCCGGCTTTTAGCAGGCTCGGCCTCGTAGTGAACATTCAGACGAGTAGTATAGACATGACCTCGAACCGCTTATCTCATTGCGCTACAGGCTCCAGCGCGCGTTGCACAATGTGTTAAAGCTTATCCCTGTAGTACACCCTAAGTCGATTACCGGCACGACACCGCACCCAGAGCTCACCAAAAGTCTTCCGTCATTCCGGCTCAGCAAATTGGCACTACATCTGTCTGAGAGGATAAAATCCTGAGTTGACAGATTGGTAGGGGATCGTAGATCATTGTAGAGGCCAGATGTGGATTATAACACTTCTACGATGCTTGGTGAGCTCTAACGCATGGCGGATTGATCAAGGACAAACGCTTTATCCTTGTTTACGTTTTTAATGCTCAGGGAAGGGCAAAAGGTGCGATAATTTTTATGGAAGGCAAGCTATCATGCCTGGGATAAAGTCCAATTAGATGGTTTTACTTAAACAAGTTATGGTCAAATAGCGTGTAGTTGATTGAATTACAGATTACCTGAGCAGGTCTTTTCTATTACTTGACTGTTCAAGTCCTTTAATAAAGCAGTCCTACACAACAGAAAATATCTCCCCACCCTAACAGAGTGAACACGGGCAGTTCTTCGATGAGAAACGCGTCAGTCGGAAATCGCGTCTGGTAAAAGGCGGTGATTGTTCCTGAGAAGAAATATTGAATGAAAGATGTGAACACTAGTTATTGGAAGATTCAACGAGCCAGTTGGTTACTAAGTATATTGCTTACTTTTTGAAAGAATTAGGTTACAAAAGCGTGCAGTAACCTCCGATGACCGAGCTTCTATTAATCTCGGCATTGATCAAATAATTCTCTGTTCTTGTTAAAAAAAAACACGAGGTGTTACTTAATTCTTTATTCCAGTAAATCCGACATTTCGACAGGATCACCTTCTTCAGAGCCTGGAGGGATATATCGATTCGCAATTAGTTCTGTCAAACATTCCAATAAAGCAAACAGAAAGATTAAACTGTAAATGATAATCACGTGATCAAAGGCTTCTCGAATGACCCGCTGTTTTTTACGTGCCTTCCACTGAGGGGGAACAGGTGCTGATTAGAGTCGCATATGGTTGATGAGTGAACCACCATACAACAAAAGTTGATTCTAAGATACGGGGCGCGATAATCTGTGATCTCAGTCCATGCTTCTCTGCTATTTAATCTAGAATTCCTGGTACTTATCCGAAAAACCTTAACAATTTTGCGCGCTGGTGTTTGGGCGTCCTATGCGAGGGTGAATATATCAAAAACGACTCCGCTTTAATTTAGTGTTTTATGCTTCCCTAGTGGAGTACTTTGTCTTGCTTTTCATTGCCATCTAAGTGTTCTTTCATGCGGGTACAGAAAGATCTGCCCGTTTCGCTAATGTACTCGTCTCCGCAATCATTACATGAGATCGGGTATATCGTACCTGAACTCATGCAATCACCGTCGCTGCCGTAAGGGTAAATTACGCAATCTGTTGTTTCACATAAACTGTCATACAGGCGGTCACGAACTAACTGACGACGTTGAGTAGACGGTGGTATTTCAACTATCGCTACCGATTCCTCTAGACTTGTCCTTCTTAAGCATCGCTTTGTAGGTACACTTACTTCATCGCTAATAAAGGGCAACATAAATAGGATTTGACCATTCTTCTCTGCTATTTAGGATATCATCCCGTACCTTCGCATCGAGTTTTGATGTGGGGTGGCGCAGTCATCAACCATATGCGACTCTGATCATCTTTTCTTCCTCAGTGGAAAGCAGGTAATAAGCGGTGGATTTTTCGAAAAGCTGATGACCATTTGATTGCCATGTAGATTTTCATCCTTCTGTATGTGTTATTGAAGCGTTTCGCTTAATAAGTTGCATATTACTATAGCATTTCACGCTCTGAAGAAGGCGATACTGTCGAAAAGGTCAGTTTTCCCGGAATAAAGAATAAATTGACACGTGTTTACTCGACAAAAAGATAGAGAACTATGTGCAAGAAATTTTTCCTTTTCAACGATTCACTTTCTTGATTTGAACACCACTTGTAGAAGGTATTCAGTCATTTCTTTAAAAAATAATCTTTTAAAAACAGGTAAAAAATCAGGCGGCAGAGTGGTCTTTTTTTCATCACCTCTCCCAAAAAAGCTTACCGGACTGCTCCGCGGTGACGAAGAAGTTGGCGAAACGAAAGATGATCGCCGAGCAGGTGGCGGCAAGAAATCCACGCCAGTAGTTCTTCACTGCGAAGTACTTGGACGTCGACTCTATCGCATACAGTACCGCTAGAATTCGCCACTTTACAAGCGAGGTGACAACAACGAGTCGTTGAAGAACAACAAACAAATTTTTTTATTGAATTAGTTGCCATTATTAATACATTTGGGCAAAGGCGAGTGGTAGCGCAGCGTTTAGTGATAGACTCTATTAGGAAGCAAGGTTCTAGTTCGACTCCTTTCCAACGCTGTCCTCCAACCTATGTGGGAACGACTTAGCTCAGCCCAAGCTTGCAAGGAAAAGTATCGATGCGACCAACATTCCTCGACTTTTATAAAGAAAACGAAATCCTCAAGCAGCATCCAAAACAAAACGTGAAGATTCGGGGAAAGCGAGTCGAACGCAAGGAGTGCTGGCATCCGTACAGGTGTGTTGATGGGTCGTGTAAAATAAAAGTTATTATGATGCCGAAATATTTGATATTCTTGGATGCCAGGTAAATATCTCAGCAACATAGAGGTTGTATTTCATGTCATACCTTCTCGTGAAAAAAACTATAGGCAGCAAAAGTTAGACATGAAAAGTTATTGTTTCACTTTTTATCTACTGTCCAATCTTTTTTCATGGCAGGGTATTGTGTGAAATACAAGTACAAAGGTATGAGCAAAACTCGGAACCTCATGTGCATTTAATGCTAAAAAAATAGTGCACAGTGACCGGCTGAATAAAATAAGATGCATTTCAATCTCAGTCAAACACATGTTTGCCCATAGTGAGTTTTACCAATTTAATTAAGTATTATCGCCATCCGCCCTGCGTTGTTCGCTAACTGCCACGGAATCCTGGATTTTTCGGTTTCATATAAAATGTATTCTTTTCGCCATTTGCCGTTGAGACATGAGGGGTCTCATCCAGCAATGGCAAGGTGATGTCCCTCAATCGTTGATACTGAAGTCAACTGCACTAACACTTGAAGTCAAACGTAAATGCGGCCAGTACTCTTTCTTCCAAACTTGTGCGACAATTGAAAATATATTTAATGTGCTAAATTAAGAACAACATATTTATCTGTGTCGAAACTGCTTAGAGCGAATAATTTCCTGAGTCGAAAGGTCGAAAAATGCATCCAAAATCTCTTACCTCCAATGGGTGCTGAAAATGTACAGGCGATTCCGACTGCACACCCGCTGCTGAGCATCTCCATCTCTCTTCCTTCATTGGAGAAAAATGCCGAGTATTGGCATGAGGCTGTGATCTTCGAAAGCAGTGTAGCTACGATCGCTCCAATATGCACAAATGGACCCTGAATTTATTCATTAGGTTCAGAACTGGGGCGCACTACAATACGACGCAGAGAAAATACTGTGGTAAACTAAAAGAACTGAAGTAACAAGGTTCTCAAATGTATCGAGAAAAAGGAACTTGACAAACTAAAGCATTTGTATTTGTTATGTTAAAGAGAAAGGGTGCGTATGGGGCAGAGTTGGAGGAGCCCTACAATACACATGGGGTCAATTCCCGCGCCTTTGGCACACCAAGCCTTCCATACCTCCAGGGTAGGAAAATTGGTACCAGACGTGTTTAGGAGGATAGCAACACTGGATAGATACAACGGCAAGCCACCGAAACTCATTGTAAAGGCCGGCCACGCATTCAATCACCTCCAAACAGTACTAAATGAAGGCGAATGCGTGGCGCATCAATTAGGGATTGGTCAACGCTAAGAGCTTTATCCTTTTATTTTATTTATGTTAAAAGAAAAAATAAACAATCTTGCAAGCCATTTATGTGATATAACTCTTGTACTTGTAAGCTAGAGCAACGAATTCGGTTGGTCACATAGTTCTTGTTTGGGCGCTACGCCGACTCACAGGAATTGCTGGTAGTTTGAGAAATTCTGCAAGGAGTCAAAGAATCCTTCTCCGACCCACATTATCTGTCTGCGACCGGCTATGGAAGACCTAAGAACGCTCAAGCACGACTACCTCGTAATCTCGGAGAACACGACCCTCGAGAAGGATTCCAACGACTGCGGAAGACGACAGGTCATCAGACAACAGTCGAATTCACACTAATGCCGAACTTGCACACCTGTTCTTCGAGTGACCATCATGGGGTTGGGGTCAAATATTACTTGATGGTGGGCCAGGCTATCAAGATTTATATGATAGAATGAAAAAGAGAAAGTAAGTGAAGAAAAGCATTATAAATCATAAAGACACAATAAGCAGGTTAAAGTGGCACGATATTACCATTTCATGCGGTTTAGATTGCGAAATTCAAGAGGGAAAAACTCTGCCAGAAAATATGTGGTCTTGAACGAAACCGACTTCTTTGCCGATAGGTAGTCCTCCGCCCATCGCAAGCGTTAGCCCGACCATCTTGGCGATGAGTGTACGACAAGTCAGATAATTCTCCAGCTTGAAGCCATGCATGATCACCTTCACTTCCGGAATGCCAGATCCTGAATGTTCTTTCATTTGTCACTCAGTTCTTTCATATGCATTCTTAGGAATCTCCTCTACGTACATTGAAGGGAAACCATTTATGATTCATCTGATATTTTCTTATCATCTTACTTTAATGACTTGTTAAAATGAATTGACGGCTACGTAATTTTTGGTCCGTGAGTTAATAGGAAGGTAATGGAGTTGAAATTGTTCACGAGGAAGCCACGATAAAGAAATCAATTGAAAGTAATGGCAAGCAATAGTATTATAGCAGCTACTTCGTCCATTTTTCAGTTCTTCTCAGTCTCTCCTTTTCTTTCGCTGAAATTCTCTTCCAGTTGATACGCTACTCTCAATGGCCACCTGTTTTTGTTCTATTCATGCCTCTGTGCCTTAAAAATTTCAATTCCACTGCATAGTTTCTCCCGCTTTTTTCCTTGGTTTCAGTAAATATTATGGGGTACCTGGACAGCTCTAATGAAAGTTTTTCTTCCGATTTAAAGGTTTTTTTTCCTACTGCTCTAATTTTCACTGCATATCCCACCAAATAAGACAACTGAACGAACCGACAGCTTGCTTGGAGACGATCTGACAGAACACGGTCGACAGTGCCGTTAGTATTACAATATAAGAGGTCCACGAGAAAAACGCTAGATAGCTGGATGTTTCCAGAGATATGTCGTGAAGAACCACATGAGCTGAAAGCATCGACAGTGTCGTGGGTTCTTCTTGTTGCCTTATCATTTTGATCTTCTAACGACTGCATTGCATTTGGCTGAGCTAAACTGTTAACGGGAGCATTGCCGGAAGCATGAAAAATTCCCACACGCCAGAGGAAATTTGAAAAAAACCTAGTTTCATTTTCTCGCAGTTATCTAAGTAATAAGAAAAACATTAAGTTAACAAAGTATAAGGCAATGTCGATTTTGCAACTCTCCTTTTCACTTTTTTGATTCGCACTCCACTTGCTTCGGTAGTTGACTAAATTCCCGAAAGCCGGCAAATGCACTCACTCTTGCCGAAAACTAAGCAAATCTTTCCTTTTATGCAAAATAAAATAAAAGAGCAAAAACACTTAAAAATCTACTCTGGTCATAGCTGTCTCCTTAAAGAATTGATGATTAATAGCTGTGATTAATGTGATTATATCTAATATCTTATATCTTATCTAATATCTTGGTCCCTTCCATTACTTATATGGTTTGTAAAAAACACATTGGCATCAAAAACAAGAGCTTTTGGAGCGAACTTAATAAACAACCTAACGAAATGCTCTAATAGTCAAATATGTTCTTCTAATTTTTGGTCGACCTCCTCCCGCAGCTAACACGTTAATGAAGCTAAAGACAACCAAATAGTTTTTTTTGCATTTATCCTCGGACGCTAAATGGATTACCATTGAACACCTCTGGATGATGCAAAAAGTGGATATTGATAATTCAAAAGACCGACTTTCTATAAACCTCGGCATAGATAGTTGATATATTTATTTATGTGACCTTATAAACTGATCTTCTTAAGCCGACGCGAGGTTGGTACAGATCATCGTTGTCGTTGTCGTTGTTTTTGGTGTTGTTGGTCGATGGCTGACGTTTCGGAGATTTCGCCTTCCTCAGAGTCGTGATGTTACGAATGGGACTCCCAGTCTTTTGAGTTATTAAGAGATGTTCCAGCAAAACATTTCCGACTTGCTAGGGACGTGTTATCATTAAGACAAAAAATCGTCTTACAAAACAAAAGAGGCACTTTCTCCGCCACTGCTTAAAACATCGAATTATTCCTAACTTTATAAGAGTCCCACTCGTAACATCACGGCTCTGAGGAGGGCGAAATCGTTGAAACGTCAGCCATGGACCAACAAGAACAACAGCAATAACAACAACAACGAAAACGACAACGAAGACCTATACTACCTACGCATCAGCTTAAGAAGATTAGTTTATAAGATCATATTAATAAATAGATAATGATAATAAGTGTAACAAAAAGTTCGAGGTGAAAATAAGTAGAGGATACCGTGCTGAAGTATCTCTATGGCGACATCCATTCCAACTGAGAGGACTGCCGTGATGATACCAAGCAACGCAGACAGACACCAATCCTCTACCAAAAAATGTAAAACATTTCGCGCTTGCCCTGAAAAACATAGAAATCTTCTCAGAAAAAATCTCAAAACTTCTTCGGTCTCTTCGTTGCTTTCAGACCTCATTTGAGACTAATGTATCTCACGAGTTGTCCTTTTGGAATGAAGAAAAAAAACTCAAATATCCGGACATTTTGTAATAGTTCCCAGGATCGACTTTCTATTAACCTCGGCATTGGAATATGAATGTGTCGTTTTCTTGTTCAGCAATCGCGAGGTTTTTAAACAGCATACATTTACTTCAGCTGTTCTAAACTTCCTCCTTGGAAGTCACGAAAAAGCGGCTCTGAAGAAGGCGATACTGCCGAAACATCAGCTGCTGTTGTATTGTATTGTGTTTTTCTATGGAAGTAAATGTATGCTGTTTAAAAACCTCGCGATTGCTGAACAAGAAAACGACGCATTCATATCCGATCATTTCTAAAATTAAAGTCAGCAGGTCACCTAAGATATTTCATCAGTAGCATTCTTTTGGAACATAAGCGAGAGCTACAAACCACGTTTATTTGAATGATCTTGAGAGGTGTTGTTTCAGTTGAGCACTTTCATGTGAACGATCGCGCATTAAAAGAGGCATTAAAAGAGAACCAAAGGCTTTGTGGATTCGATATGATAGGTAAATGAATTTAGAGGACGAATTTCTTGTGCTTCAACTATGCTAACGTCTTACGTATAAAAATATTCTCACCCATTATTGCGAATATGTGGTGGATTGTACGCAGGATTTGCTGTCACCACAGCAGTCACTATTATGTTCAAGAAACACGAGTCACACGGTAGCTATTTCCTTCTAGTTCACAAATGCCAGCAGGTAGTACCTATTGAAACGACATGACGACGTCACAGATTTGCAACCTCAAATTTCACAAAAAGTTCCGACGAATCAGAATCCAACACGTTACTCAGAGAAAATAGCATAACATTAAACTGTAGAACAGATGCAGCTGCAGCCACTAAGGGCTCGATAGCCTTCACGGGTCACCGTTGCAAACGAATTGCAAACATGGTAGGATCTGTACGAATTCTGAGCACAGGTTACCTAAAAAGCATGCGTGCTTATATTAACAGTTACTGAAAGCTTCACCTCGATTTGGTGAAAGCATTCACTGGGTGATTGATGAGACAACGTTCGGAACCATCCTCACCAAATAAATCTCACAACAACTTTCGGAAAGGCAGTGTTATTATACGCAGTCTTCTACGAAAAACCGTGGCAAGATGACCATTAATACCTTTTGCAAAAAAGCGATGTCAAAAAAATTATCTTGCTGACTTCCAACGAAATCCTGCTATCACAGCAGCAAGAACGAGTGCAGCGATAACGATGAACTCTCATGGTAACTAGAAACCCCTAAAATTCATAAAGGATGTGATGACAGTCTGACATCTCAACTCGTGACGTTAATGTCAAAACATTCCACTGAGGAGATAATCATATAAGCCACTGCAAGCGAAGCCCTCATTCGGCCACGCCCAGCCCCATCGTCTCCCATTCTTTTACTAAAAAAATGGTAACGATGTATATATATATATATATATATAAATAATACTAAAAAAACCGGTGCCAGGGTTATCGGGGTTATCTACCAATCAATGTAAGAATGCCCCAGGAAGGTTGTTCCCAGATTATAGAGCAAATTGAATCGACCAACGTCCAACGACATTCATAGGGAAGAAAAAAGTTGAATGCGAGTAATGCCGGGATCCCTCACAATACACTTGCTGTCAAGTGATATAAACGAAATACAAAACAATGACAAAGTTATTTAGTTGAGAAACACCACGTTGATTTTTTGCCACTCGCATTATGATGTATTTGATAAAATTAATTCGATTGTCAGCTAACAACCAAACCAAACCAACCGATAGAATACATCGTTGAGATGCCGCCTTCTTCTTGGTGAAGAGGAAGCAACGCAAATTCGGTAGCCGTGCGTGGCAGCTGCCAGCATCAAGACACTTGGGAACACCACCATATCTCGGTGGACCATCAAACGACTGGTATCAGGCGCTATGATGGTGCAGTGTTCGCAAAACTTGGACATCAGTTCAGATTCGAACCCGCCATTACCCTTTCCGGGGTCTATGTGTTACCCACTGCACCACTGGTGCCCTCCCTTTGTCCTTCTCTCAGCCAGTTTTTACCCTAACGGCACCGGTATAACAACCATTGCCAGAATATTTACCATTCTTTCACTTTAAATCATGTTCTTACAGTAACCACATTCGCTGTCAAACATATAGCTTTGCAATCTTGCGATATGAAAATGTTTTCATTTGATTCGGAAGAACTTTGCTTGCTACAAACAGCTTTTATTATCCAAACCTCTTTGCGCAATCGAAACTGTTTATGAGTTATTTCTGTTCGAAGCTTTCATACGTAGAACGACAGGGCTTGAAGTTGTTTGAGAAATCGTCTTCAGTTATCTGAACTGGTCATGGGAAAGTTGGAAAAACGAATGTTTTCGTTAAAGTTTTGAAGTCCTGCCAAAAGGCCATCTCCTCCAGAAGACATTTAAATGGCCCCGCGAGTCAGTACATCGCCTCCTCTAGAAGACATTTAAATTGCCCCGTTATTCACTTTCAAGTTCGACTTATTAGAGCCTCCTGTTCATCTTATACGTTACGTCATGTTGGTAATCCAAGGTGCTAACTTTTATTGCACATGGTTCCTATTATATATAATTTTACTGCCAAGTACCTCACCGTAATGTTATCACAAGCTTACATATACTCCTTAACATGTTAACCTTATTAGGACGATAACACAAGCTGCATATAGTGTTCAACCCTATAATATTGCTATTGTAAGTGAACTATTACGGCCCTACATGAATCATTTAATGTGCCTACCTCTTGTACCACCATGGATCTATTTTATATGCATATAGTGTTGTTCCAATACCCTGTAGCAAAGCTACCAACCACCTTTGCCCTCACTTATTGAACACGTTACCACAATGCAGTCTGTATTGTTCTAATGCTCACATTTAGTTATTCTTACATTATTATTTTTATAAATGGTTTGTTACCCAAGTTTGACGCATTGCCATAGCACAACCATGAGAAAGCCTCGCGTGGTAACTTCCCACAAAGTCGAGCATTCTGGTCAAAGCTGGTGATCATTCGGTGCCGAGAACTGATACTAAGACCTAATTTCCATTAACAACCATAACAACCAACAGTAATCATCCGCCAACGGGAAATGCTAAGGACGATTCAGCACTGAACACAGTATAGATTAGCCTTTAGTCGAAGTCACAATGTTTAGCTTTTATTTACTGCTTGTCATTCTTTTACGGCAGAGTATGAAATAAAATGCAACCACTGTGACGCTGAGATATCTGCAAAACTTAGACTTGGACCCCAGGCCAGATTCAAAACCACGATTAGGCTACAGCTTCAGCTAAGCTGGGTTTAATGCCGATTTGTGCTCCCCAGATAAGTCTCGATGACGGGTGATTGGGGTCTCAATGGTGCAGTGAGTAACAGCCCTGGAAAGGGTAGTCGCAGGTTCAAACGTGGCCTAAGGTTCAAGTTTTGCAAATAACCGAGCATCACTGTGGTAGTATTTCGCATCATACTCTGTCGTAAAAAAATAATTGGTAGTAAACAAAAAATTAAACAAATTTGTGCCATGGTTAAAATCGTAGGCTTCGTTAATCTCCCTCTTCCAATGCATAGTTATCATGATATAGCTCTCAGCGATGTGTCGTACAGTCGACTCCGTCGTGCATTGTATGCATAATGTAATGCATATTTCCCAAATACAGCCATGGCAGCCATCGACGTATCAGGCTAGTTTTTTTTAGGAAGTCTGGTAACAATTTAAGGACTTCTGAGGTATGAGTTAGTTCCATTGTCCAGGGCTAATCACACAAGCCACTTTCTGAGTCCGTTAAAGGTCAAAAATGTTCTCGTAGAAAGTGTGAATTTTTCAGATTTTTTTCAAAATTTTGTGCCAGACCTAAAGGCATGTTTTTGGAAATAGTATCCTCATCTTCGGCATTCGTGAAAATACAACATGTTGAGTATTGTCACGGCTTGCCAAAATCTTCAGAGCTTAAAATTCACAAAGCGTCATCGGCACTCAAAAACTCTCTGGTCAATACACAGACGTGAAATTGCACGAACCGTAGATAGATATCATTTTACTTTCGAACCTGTGAGGCAAATTGTTGAAGGAAATCTAAGTGGAATCATATATGCAGTATAAACCGGCAAAACCATCTTCAACCCTTCCAAGGCTGTTCCAGTTACAGTACCAAGGTTCTTTGGGGGAAATATTCGCAGCCTATAGAAGTTCAGTGAAAAGAACCATCCATAACTTTTGCTTGAATCTTGCCTATAGCTCCATAACCCTGTGTCAGTTCAGGGACGGGAGAACAACCTTTCATTCAGAATCTCCTTTGTAAGAATACGTACAACATCCCTACTGCACATGAATAAACTTGAAGCTTTGAACAACCTAGCACTAGTGCTCATATAATTCTGCTTTTAGAAGGTTACGTTTCTGAACGAGAGACAAAATACTAGACGAAAGAAAACTATGTGATAAATACGGCTTCGAGAGGAATATAGTCGATCATTTACGTCGGTTGCGAAACGCATTGGAGCACTTGGCTAAACATGTTGAATAATGTGACGTTTCGAATCCGAGATTACCCTCACCAGGAGCTCACTTATTAATTACTGCACCACTGAGGCTTTCTTGCTCTTTTGCTTTGCCTTCCTCTCAGCCGGCTTTCTACCCAGTGGTGCCATCAGTATGTCCCGTCAACGGAGTTGATCTGGGCAGCACAAATAGGTACTAAATCTAATTGGGCTGAAGTTGTAATCGAAATCGCAATGTATAACTTTTATCTACCGATCAGTTTTTAAGGCAGGGTATTATAGGAAATACAACTACAATAAGACTGAGATATTTGCAAAATTGAACTCCAAGCCAGATCGAACAGCGGTTTGGGCTACAGCTTCAGCTTAACCGGACTCAATGCCGATTTGTGCTCTTCAGATCATTACCATTGACGGATGATTACTGATGGCACCGTTAGAGTAAAAAGACTGAATGAAGGAAAGACAAAACGAGAATCTCAGTGGTGCAGTTGTAACAAGTGAACTCCGGGAAAGGGTTATCGCGGTTCCATCGCACCTTGGTTCCAAGCTTTGCATAAATCTCAGTACCATAGTGGTTATATTTCACATGATACCAAACCGAAAAAAATTATAATGGGCAATAAATAAAAAGTAGGAACTGTGTGAGATTTATCAGGTTGAAAAAAGACATGGAACTTGTTGGAGCGGAAGACGTGAACGGAATGAGTTCATAGGGCAAAGCCATCTCACCAAATCTATTCAGCCTATTCCCGAGAATGTTAGGTGAAATCCATGATTAGAGTGGAAATTGACGCCCAAAAGCCAAGATTCACTGATGACATCATCATCATAGCAGCAAATATTAGCAGGGTGAAAGAAATGGTTGAAGATTTCCACGTGCATTTAGTAGAATCAAACTGCAACTGAGGCGATAAAGACGGATTTCAGGTAGCATGAAACTGAAAAGAGCGTAAACAGTAGAGCCTAAGAAGGTTATAACGCAGCTCTGTGATCTCAAATCGAGCTTCTACTGTATATGCACCCGCATATTACTAAGAGTACACCACCAATCTGATACAGAAAATAGTACTGTCTTGCAACAATATTCAGCCCAACAAAAGACCTTAAAGTGTTGCCTTACATAAGCTGATATACTAGAGAACACTAACAAGATTTGAATTAGAGAGCTCATCTCGTGTTAGAATTTCGATTATGAACTTCAACCATAGCACCACGGTTTTTCCAAAAAAAAGAGATAAATCTCTGGATGACTTTCTTGACATTAACCTCTCCTATATCTTCGTATATTAAAAGAACCTGACATGAAGTTGTCGAAAATTTCTTTTGTGGATAAAGTTTAAGCGCAGCCCTTCTTAACAGAGTCGCCATAAGACGTGCCCAATCATTCTTTCTGGGTATAGTCCTATGTAAAACGGCATTGCTACCACATGACTTTATTTGGGTTGTTTTCCATTACACTCGATTCCACCTGATGCGACTATGACGCCTCACAAACCGCAAGGAATAACTGCTGTGGAAATACGACTCGAATCATTACGGCTCTAAAGAACGCAGCGACCGGGAACGTTGGCTACCATAAAATTGCGTAAAATATTCTTGCAAGATTTACAATAGACGAAACTGTTTATTGTGGATTTTGAAGTTGAATAAAAGTCGGTTTTTAAAAATATCGGCTCGTGACTAGGTTCATTAAAAGATTTGTAGAACTGGTATAACTTCTGAGTATTCCTGATTTTATATAGAAGTGTTTAGGTATTTGACCCGAATAGGACTAGCGAGACCAATGTTAGCATCGTGTTTTTGCAGCAGATTATTTCGATTTTAAATACTTCGACGGATTCTTTATCTCTGCCGCACTCATTATTCTATTATTTTACTATTTTATTTATTTTGTTACAATTTATATATTAATTTATAATTATGTTTTCATTATTATGTTATTATTGTTTATTATATTTTATTATCCCCAGTTAACTCAAATCAACTGTTGCAGCTGTTTTGCTTCTTACGAGACCACCATCCGAGAAGCTGCACGCATAACGGTGGGATAGAAACGAGTCAATGAACGCCAGCAGAATTAGATGGTGCTGTTGTTCGAACGGGAGAACTGACTATGTGCATAAAAAAAAGTTAAACGGATTATTTCGGGAATTGTAAGCTAAAGCAACCGAAATTTTGTTGAGGTTCGTGCACATTTGTTAGCCCTATGGTTTCGGAACAGATAAAAAACCCAAATTCAGAATGGTCGGTTTCCACAGTCGCAAATGGATTGCAAACTCTTTAGGAGATTGCGACACTTTCAGCTCTGTATTCGTCTCAAGACTTTTGCTTTCGTAAGATAGGACGGATAATTTTCAACATGTCATGATTGTGATTGTTCATCCAAAGAAATAGTACGCTCCATGCAAGAGGAAGCAGAATTTAAACTTCTCATATATATATATATATATATATATATATATATATTCCTTGACCTCCTTATACGAAATCCTCGACGGTTTTCTCTTTACATCTTCGCATATAGTACAAGTCTGTATTTAAATTACCAGATTCTACTGATTTGAATGAATAGATGAAGAAGCGGAAGCGTACTGGAGCAGAACTCAGTAAAGGTCTCGCTGCTCTCCACGAGTTCGTCCTCAGAGGGCTCATCATCGTCATCCGCCTTGTCCGCTGGACTCGTATCCAATAGTGAGCGCTTTACGTCCGACATTACACTGAAATTCACAGCATATCACTTTGTTATTAGACGTTTACTAAATAGTATGTGATTTTTGACAGCTTTGCCTGCATGTGAAAATTCTACCCGACTGGTAGAAGCATTTGAGCTGTGGAGAAGGATTCAAAAGCAGTGATAAGAAGGAGCATGTGGAATTGAAAGAAGCAGATTTTCTTTCTTTTTCTTAACACTTGATTTATTTATTCTGTCATATTACTATAGTGTAGTCCATCATATTTTTGCTATATAGTCCAACTGCTTGTCACCCTATTATGTCTAGTTGATGTTCCTACGTGTGGAACCAAGGTGTACAATAGGGTTTCGTGTCCCTACGGCCAACATAGGAAAATATAAGAGATAAAGAACATTTTACGAAAAGTGCAAGGATCATTGTGCTCTTCAAGAGAGCGGAGAGCATTGGGCATCTGGCGTTCGGCAGAAATGAATATCGGCTTTTTTCTATACGAGTTTCTCTTCGACTAACAAGGTTACAGCAACTGTAAGTGATGACATGCAGGCCATCACATTAGTAAGGTATTGAGCAGACTTTGCCTTTCTAAACGATGACCATTTGAAGAAGTTAATGGTGTAACGGATTTCTACTAGAAAGTCGTCATCGCAATGCCTGTTCTTCGAATCACTTCTCCAAAAAAAAACCCACCCGTTTTGTGATGGATTCCGAAAAAATTCGACGAACTCCAAGGGCAAGGTTGGACGGAAATGAGTCATGAAACACCTTCCGAAGCCAACCGAAGGTAGATCAAAGCCATTTTGTTGATCTCGCAGATAGAACTCCTTCGGCTAGAGTTCTTCGATAGAGTTAAATCGTTACAATGGAGAACTCTTATTGAGAAATCAACCTAATGCAACGAGAACCGTATCTTTTGTAATTGGCAGTAGTTAACCGAAAGACGCCAACTTTATCCAGTGACGATTCCCAACCATTTGCCCAGTAAACGTCGAACAAACTGAGATATAGATAGATATAAAACTTTCTTATTTAGCTACCCATCAAACTCCTTGCCGAACCAACCAACCTTTTTTTTGAGCACCCTGAAACTGACAGAAAACTCCGGTAACCAGGTTGTCAATGGAAATAATTTCAGAGAGGCTTTTTCCTAGTTGAGCATAAGATATAGACAGTTGTAAAGTGGTAGATTTCCTTTCAAAGCATAACGTTCCCAGTAAAGGCTTGAGTAATGGAAATGTTAAGATTATCTGATCTCCTGTAAAGCGTGCGGAGACGAATACATTGGCGAAACGGCTAGACCACTCTGTATCCGCATAAAAGAACACTTAGTTGGCAAACGTAAACCAAATACTCCACTAGGCACGCATAGGACAAAGAGACATAACGGGGAGGACTTTGTAGTGCGTGTCACGATCCTTGCACACCTCGAGGCGTTCGGGACTAATTCGAGCAATCCGAAAATGAACCGCAGGGAAGAAGGCCTCATTATCACACGTGATATTGGGCAGTATATAAACCTGTTATTTTGAAGGAAGAGGCACATTACGCTTCCATGTGAATTCTGTGCGGTTGATCTTCACGGGACATACTCATTGAAAGCGGTGAGTGTGCAAAGACTCTGTGTTCAATGTGATTGAAATCTTGGTTTAGCATTTTCTCTGTTTGGTTATGGAGGTGTTTGTTTGGTCATGTAGATTGTAGTCAACTTGACCTTTCCAGGCTCTGAGGAAAGCGAAATCAGCCGAACCGTCAGCTTGTTCGTGAATGAAGAATAAAATAACACCTTGCGTTTGCTCAACAAGAAGACGAAGTTCAAGTTACTGCTAAGAACCGAATAAAGCCTGCTAGTTGACCGAGTGCTAAGTACTGGACACGGTGGACCTCTAAAGAGAACATCGTTATAAAGACATTTTGAGTCCGAATGGCATATCTTAAATCAAGAAGCTCTAGTCATCACCAATAAAGAAAGCATCCAAGGTTACCACCAAAGTGTTATAGATTTCTGAAAAAGGAAAAACAATGCAACAAAATTTTGGTATAATCACAATCCTAACCTTTTTTATTTACTGCCTATTTTTTTAATGGCAGGGTACATATTACGAAATATAACTTCAATGGTGTTGAGATATTTGCAGAACTCCGGATCGCAGGTGTCTGCAGTGGAAAACGAACGCGCTATTGTCCTTTTGGGGAGTAACGCGTTCACCAGCACACCATGCAGCTCCTTCGTTTCGCCTGTCTCTCAGATCAATCCCGTTGATGGGTGATTGGTGATGGCAGAAGATCGATAAAACTAGCTGAGGCCACTACTGCGAGCTGAAGTATTCAAGAGTCCTGCAAAAGATACAAATAGTGCATGGAAAGAAAAGTGATATCGAAGCGTTAAATTGACGTCAGAGCAGCTCATCTAGCAGAAGTTTAAGACGAAATAGATAGGGATTAACCAAAGGAATAAACTCGACCTCAGAAAGAAACCGTACTTGAATCTAAGGCAGTTGTTTAAATACAACATGCACGAGAACACCGAAAGATTACCGGTGGTTTGAGTGCTTTAGATTTCGTGTCGCTATGTCAACAACTTCGAAGCTTTGTTAAAGATAATCTATTACTTAAGGAAGCTCAATAAACTTTAGGATCTCTTTGAAAGCGAGCGGAAGAATGAAGCAGAACGGAAGCAAAAAAGAGGACTGGATTTTAAACAGAGCCAAAACTACATAATACATTGCAGCAATTCGGCTAATAGGAATCCTCATTTAGCAAAACGACGGCCAGAAAATGTAACCTTGTAGAAAAAAGCTCAGACTCCTCAAGAAAGGCTAGCAGGACATGCGAAGCACATCATGATCTTTGTGCATTCGGTTTGATTTAATTCAAGCCCTTTCTTAATGAAATTGCGACGTGTAAGAAAATTGACTAATTTTCCTAACAAAAGTGAACGGATATGAATCATGATATCTCAAAAAATCAAAGGTAGTGGATCAGGAGTCTTTTCAAATCTTCGAGAGTACTAGGAAACGAGAAGCGGTTATGGTATTAAGAGGGCATAAGTAAGAGGGCATTGTTATCAGTAGACCCAGTCAAGCAATCATTCCAACAAACAACGAAGAGAAGTTAAATGAAAGATTGGGGAACGGAAGAAGGAATACTTCTTTTAGTACAATCCGACGACAACACTTATCTTTTGATAAAAAAAGCAAAAAACCCGGGAGTAGCGCTCGTTTAAACCAAAAGGAGTTCATAAAGCTAGAAATAACCCACAAATGGAACCTCATCACTATCCGTATGAAATGCTGAGATATTTGCAAAACTCCGGACCACAGGTGTATGCAATGAAGAACGAACACGCGCTGTTGTCCTTACCGGGGAGCAGCGCACTTCACCACTACACCATCCGGGTAGTCATCACTATCGCTTTAAATCTTATTAATGATCAACATCAAAACTCTTAGACGGATTGCCTCCGCTCGTTAATAAAGGGACATGATTGTTATCAAATCTTTATGGCGTTCCTTCGATAATGTGTTCGATAGGAAGTTAGGCACGAGCAGCTTGCTATGTTCTCTCGTGGCATAGGCAAAAGCTTAGGTGAGCATTCACATGAAAACGGCGTACTCCGTCTCAAACTAGGCGTTTGTTAAGAAAACGGTTTGCTGTTAATTAGAGTTTGACAAAACTTTGGGTGGAAAGATACGACGAGAAGGTACAAAAGTAGTTTTCTCAATAATATGGGCTGAAAACATTTTTTATCCCTTAATCAAGAAAAATATGCCTCTGGAACAATTGCCATTCGGAGACAAGTTGCTTGTGATATAAACGGTTAGCGGAATTTTCGAGAAATGTAATGTCACATTTGCGCGGGTAAAACTTTGAATTCTTTTCAAAATAGCGGTGTATAGACTGAAAAAGTAACGGAACTCAGAACTTTAGTGAACGAGGTGAAAACGCTCAACGTCCTCAGTAAGTATTATAATGCTGAGATATTTGCAAAACTCCGGACCGCAGGTGTCTGCGGTGGGGAACGAACGAGCTATTGTGGTTTCCGGAGAGTAACGCGTTCACCACCATACCATGCGGGTCCTTCGTTTCGCCTGTCCCTCAGTTAGTTCTATCGATCTTTTTGCCATCAGCAATCACCCGCCAACGGGATTGATCTGGGGAGCATAAATGCAGATTGAACCCAGTTAAGGCTATATTTATAATCACAATCTTAACCTTTTTATTTACTGCCTATTATCTAGCGGTCCGGAGTTTTGCAAACATCTCAGCATTATAATAGTTATAATTCGCAAAATACCCTGCCGTTGAAAAGAGTAGGCAGTAAATAAAAAGGTTAAGATTGTCCTCAGTAAGGTTTTCTACTGGTTCTTATCAACGAAGGCATCCCCGTATCTACGAGCTGGAAATCCGTTAACATTGTGGGAAAAGCTAAACCACCTCAGAAGTGATCAGTAACCATTTTGGTTATAAGAACGAAGACGTTCCCTGCTGTCTTTCCGAGCTTTTGAAAACTGCCTCAATAAGATTTTAGTGTAGTTGAAAGTAAAAAAATGGTTAATAACTAAGATATTCGGATACGACGCAACGAGAGAAATACAACACAAAATTATAGCAGTAACGCTGTCATGAGCAAAATTGGATGAAATCATGTATGAAATTAAAAGTAGATGCTAATACTTGACTTAAGCAACGATTCAACCTCGGTGAAGTGGCATACGGCGATCAGACGTTGGATTGAGGTCTACATTTAATAGCGAAATCCATACAAGTGCACTTTTAACCGTCAACCATTGCTTCCAACGGCGAAAACCACTCTCGGAGAAAAGTCAATTCATTTATGAATGTGTCGTTTTCTTGTTCAGCAATCGCGAGGTTTTTAAACAGCATACATTTACTTCCATAAAAACACAATACGATACAACGCTAGCTGACGTTTCGGCAGTATCGCCTTCTTCAGAGCCTGGAAGGGTATTCTGATATACAATCTACTAGGCCAAACGCTTCAATAACACTTACAAAAAGACGAGGAGCTCTTTGGTAATTACACGATCAACAACTTCTCCAAAAAACCCACCGCTTTTTCGTGACTTCCAATGAGGAAGTTTAGAACAGCTGATTATAGTCGCATGTGGTTGACGACTGCACCATCCCACATCAAAAATCGATGCGAACGTACAGGATCAGGTCGCGTGTGACCTCCGGGCATTCATCCCTGCTATTCATTGTAAGGTTTCCTTGCACAGGAGTCCAAAACACCAGCGCGAAAACTCCTAGAGACTTTTTGGATCAATGCCAAAAACCCTACAATGAATAGCAGGGACGAATGCCCGGAGGTCATACGCGACCTGATCCCGTACGTTCGCATCGTTTTTTGATTTTTGATATGGGATGGTGCAGTCGTCAACCACATGCGACTATAATCAGCTGTTCTAAACTTCCTCATTGGAAGTCACGAAAAAGCGGTGGGTTTTTTGGAGAAGTTGTTGATCGTGTAATTACCAAAGAGTTCCTCGTCTTTTTGTAAGTGTTATTGAAGCGTTTGGCCTAGTAGATTGCATATCAGAATACCCTTCCAGGCTCTGAAGAAGGCGATACTGCCGAAACGTCAGCTAGCGTTGTATTGTATTGTGTTTCTCTATGGAAGTAAATGTATGCTGTTTAAAAACCTCGCGATTGCTGAACAAGAAAACGACACATTCATATTCCAATGCCGAGGTTAAGAGAAAGTCAATTCATTTAGTTTCCTCTACATCTACCCAGCCATCATTGCTCTCCATGTCAATCATTGACATGAAAAATCCACAGCAACAAGTCATCAGAGATCTCGAAAAGCTTGCTGGTGTCGTCTAAAAAACGGTTGTTTGCGAAACAGATGAGTCTCTCTTTAAGGAGAGAAGAAAGTGCGCAATCCTTTAGAATAAACGGAAATAAAATTCTATGCCGCACAGAGAAGTAACATGGAAAAAAAAGCAGAATTTCCACTTCTTTGAAGTTCATTCTAAAATTCTAGCAGAAATAAACTGTCACATCCGACCACCAGCACGTGTGTTTGAAAGCAGAGGAATAGGTGACTGCTCTATGCTAGTCAAAATGGGTACCTCAGATAGATTTTCGGACTACGTCTGACATTGTTCATCCAGGCGCTAAACACAACTAAATTCTGACACGCATTCGTCTCCGAAATTTGAACTATTAGATCGTACACGATCTCTTAGTAGTTTTAAGAATCCCCACTGTACAGATATCCGTTGCCACAATGGAATAATCCTAACCGCAAATCTATGTGCAAAGTACCCACGTCGCTCGATGGCTGTTACCCACTGAACTCCGTTCTTTCGTAGTATAGGAAGTGCACCGCAATCTTGGTGGGAGGATTTTTATTTTTAATATTTTTGGCGATAGCACCTGAACGGCCAACCCCGTCATCCAGTGAAAAACGGCCAGCGGAACACGAATATTTTTATACTCAATGCGTAGTCTGCTTATATAGCAGGATTTTTTCCTACAGTACCAAAGAGCCCATGTCAAACGGCCAAGCTGCTCCACTGTATTCACGGCAAAGTGTCTCAGTGTAGTAACTATTCTCCAAATACAACCACAATCATGCTGAGATATTTGCAAAACTTGGACTAAGGACTGGATCGAACAGCGATTACCCTTTCCGGGGGCTCATATGTAACTAACGGCACCACTGATGCCTTTTTCACGCCTTTTTTTCAGTCAGTCTTTTTACTCTAGCGTTACCGTCAGCTTTCACAGGTCGACGGCAGTGATCTGGGCTGCAAATAACGTCATTAAACCCTGCCATGAAAAAATAATGGGCAGTAGATAAATGCTATAAATTGTGATTTCGACTGTACCTTAGCTTCGCTGGGTTTAATGCCGATTTGCACTTCCTAGATTGCTGATAGCACCGTTAGGGTAAAAGGACTAGCTGAGAGCGAGCCAGAACGAGGGCCTCAGTGGTGCCGTGTTAACGCGTCAGTTCTCGAAAAGCGTTATCGCGGTTCGATCTGCCCTGGTGTCCATGTTTCGCAAATGTCTTAACATCATTGCGGTTGTATTTTATATAATACTTTACTGTGAAAGAATAATAAGCAGCAGATAAAGAATAAAAGGAGAAAGCTCTCGGCGTTGATCGATCCCTGAGCTATCCGCCACCCATTCGACTTCAGTAAGCATCGTTGGAGGTGATCGAATGTATGTCTAGCCTTTACAATGCCTCACGGCGACCTACCGACGTATCGAGCCAGTGCTGCAATTTTCCCAAACAAATATGGTTCCAATTTGCCGACTCGTGACGGATGGAAGGCTTGGTGAGCCTGGGGCAGGGTGCAGACCCTGCATACTGTAGAGTGGCTCCAACAGCTGAGCTACACTCGTCCTACTACCATGTATTTCCCATATTAACTACGCTTACTGTTAGCCAAATTTATCCTTTCCTTGCAAGTTTTTGTACTCCTTTTACATAAACTTTCTGTATAAGCTATTCCGTCGCTATCTGGTAAAGTTTTACCCTAATGAAACTTCATTTATACCGTCTTATCTAATTAACTTCTCTGCATGTAACATATCTTGCTGTGAAGGGACTCTATCAGGCTACACTAATTAAGAAGCTTCCTAGAATCCTATTTTGAGCATTAACTCAAGTTTTTTGTATTATAACCCAGCCCATTACAGAACGACATAGAGAGCATTATCAGTCGGCCATGTTAGTTTTCTCAACTAGTTCTCGTACAGTCTCCTTCTTCGTCTTGGCGATTGTATTCCCTCTTCCTTTTCACGTGTCCCCTTCTGGTTATTGTCAAATAATTAGTATTGTATTGCTATTATTGCCATAAATGGTTATAACCCAAGCTTGGTAATGTGGTCTGCTCTGTTGCAGCGCCAAAAAGTTTCGCGTGGCAAATTCGTGTAATGTCGAGCATTCTACTTCAACCTAGCGATTGTTCGGCGCCGAGAATTGCCTCGAAGATCCATATTCTGACCAACCGACCTTTTGTGGGTCTGAGCGAGATTTGTTATTACATTTTACAACAGAGTTTCCACTAAAACACGTAGAACTAAAGGGATTGTTTATTTTTGGTTGCGTTCCCAGATTGAGTTTCCGAATACATTCTTGGATTAAGTGACCCTCCTCTAATAGATTGCTCCCTCTAAATTTCTCAGCCTACACCCAGGAAGTCGTCTAGCCACAAGGAGGTGATGAACTGTTATAGGATGAGGTGGGACGCTATATGGCTATTCCGAAACCATTCCTAGGCCTGAATGGTCAAGCTGAGAAGACCGGCTCTCGATGAAGACAATACACTATTACGTGTTTTTCTTTTCAAAGATATTTTCTGAGGTACATGTCCTTGTTATAATGGAAAGAAAATATGAACGTTGAACACCACAAAACCTTAGACATTACGCGGTACGGATTTTAAACAGAGTGGCATTCTTTACTGGATTTTCATTTTTTCGGTCGCTTTGATTCGTTGTGCGATGCTCGAAAACTACTACTTCACTCGCTTTTAATTAAATGATGATGTTGCTAGAAAAAATTGTTTAAAAAAATAAGTTTAGCAGCCTACTTACTTTTAGATGTTCAGTATATTCCTAATAAAAAGTCACATTAAGTAACACAAGCTTCCAAACAAATAACAATAGCTGATCGTGATGGTTACAAGTTCTCAATGAAGACTAAATTTTTCCATGTAGTTCGCTCTTCGTGCGCATTAGGGGCTTCGACGGAGCGTCCCAAAGTGTCGAACTTATAGGTGGGCTATCGAACAATTATCCGCCCTCGCTTGGTGTGCTTGCAGGTTAATTGCACGGAATTCCTACTATATATGTGCTTCCGATTTCGAATTCAACGAGTTTGCAACGTCTGAGATCATTGGGAAAGTCATACCGTTCCACAAACCATAATAAGCCGGTCCCACTATTAGGCCATGCTGGCGTGTAATTCACCATAATTTTTTGAATGGGTAGAAAAAAACTTCACTAGTTCCCGGTGTATATCTTTTTTGTTGCTGCAATAATCCCCTTCAACAAATTCTACCCCAGCTTAACTAAGCCTCCCATCCCTAAGGAGTAGAAAAATTGATACCAGGCTTCTCTGGCAAGAGCTCCATCCAATACAAAAGGCTGGCGACTGCACACGGTGAGAACTTGGTAACCCCTAAGCATAGCTATCTTAGGATTCCTAAGGATTATCAACTTAATCAACACTCAATGATACTCGCAAAAAGTGCCACAATCCACAAGCAGGGTCCACACCCAATCACTAAATCAGAAGACGCAAATGGATAATGGATGGGAAAAATTGAATCAAATGCAAGATGGGCAGGAAATTGCACAATATGTGAGGTCGGGTTACGTAAGACTGAAAAAACCTTGTTACTGGAACAGTTTCTCGTTTCTTTAGAAAAGGATTTTCGGTAAGTAAAAGGTCGATGTCGGACTTCGTCTTGAAAACGATAACTATTAAGGCACATCAATAAAATAACAAATACAATGCATCCCTATGAAAACGCGTGAAAAAGTAAGTTTATGCCGAGGAAACCTGCTGTACTGGTGGCATGATTAGGTCTACTTAGTTTCTAAAATAGGATACACAGCTAATATTGGTTGTCTTTAATGATGGCTACTGGTTTACCATGTGTTAATGCTCAATGTTGAAGTCACATTTTAATCTGAAGATTCACCAACTCTCTTTGCAAAGAGGTTCGCATAATTTGTGATGAGTTTCTGTTGCATTCTGCTGAGGAGCAAAAAGTAGAAGTCTGAGCCGACGACTGTTAAAATCCAGAAAATGCAAGGTTTGTTGATAGGTACGGGTTTAAATTTAATCGGAGACGATGTGGCCATTATACAACTGGCTTCTTATCATTAGTAAAATGCAGAACGAAATAAAAACTCAAGTAAAGTGATTAATAAGTATTTATGCTGTACGAGTGCGGAGAGCTTAACTTTTATGGATCGCAATTCAAGAAGGCGGAAGCAATCTGGCTCCAGTATCTATCTGACAGAACTAGTATAAAATATGGCCCGTAACTCCTCGTTAATTCACCTTGTTAACCGTTTACAGCTATTCAGTGGAGAAGCTTCTATAGGTAGATGGAACCAGCGGCAACCCCATTCAACACTATTGAATTTGAGCTTGAAAACTTATACTGTCCACTTATCATTCATTTGTAGCAGATACTTTTAGAGAAGTTATGTAGAAAAAGCAATCTTTTTGACGAGTTCTTCGCGAACGGTGTGTCGCTTTTAAGTTAATGAAAACCGCGTATGATGTGTTTCTTAAACCCAACACTGATAGTTTGCTAACATTGTAACACGTTGTGGTCGTTTTCTGCTTGTCAATGAAAATATGCTTCTGCCACAATGAGAAGAGTTGTCTCTTTCGAGTTCTACATTATTTGAAACCAATGCAAAATATTACTTCGCGTCTCTATACAGTCCTCCCAACGGTCTTAGCGCCCCATCGTGGCTGGGTGGTGTTCTTGGGTGTCGGACTATGATGTAGAGCGAGGGGATTCGTCCACGTGAGAGGTTCTATCAAGCTAACAAAGAGTCCGGCGTTTCAATTACGAAGCCCAGCTAAAAGTAAATCAACACCAAGATCCATCACCGTTTTGGTATCAAACTAGTCGCATAGTGGCAAATCTCACTCCGATCCACAAACGCTGCGACTGTTTGTGGTGGTGACGAACTGAAGCAAACTTTCGCCAGGCTGACCTTGGGACATCAAGGAAACACAATGGCTAAATTAGCAAAACTCCAAAAAATGGAAAACATGCGGGGCCCGCGAAACCAGTGATGACGGGCTGTCCAAGTATCCAAGTATCCAAGTATCTATGCAGTAGAAGAACATGAAAGAGCGTTCAATATCTCCGGAAAATTTTTTTGAAATATTTTAAAAAAACAATAGCTGACTTCAAGAATGGAAACGTTGCCAATCGACCAACTTGCCATGTGTTTGCACTTAATTCAATGGAAAAAAAAGCTAGTAAAAACTACACATTCATAAGTAAGTCAGTGGTGAGATTGTAGAGGAGTGAATTTTAAGAGCGATAATGCTTCCACTCACATTAGTATCTGAAATCGGCAGAGATTTCACATAAGTGATGCTTTCGAATGCGTTAATTGGCTGCTGCAAAAAGTGAGCTTGGGCTTTTCATTTCAATAATACGAGAAAACCTTTGCATAGGTGAGGAACAGAAACACCATCTAAGAGGTAAGAAGTGGGAATGTGATAGAAAGAACCCACACCGTACTCAGTCGGTCTTCGTTTAAAATCAGTTGAATAGCAGATGCAAGGGTTAGTAGATACTTGATGAATGCAAGAAACTGTGAATGTAAGTGAACACGGCTTGTAGACGTCCTACGAAGGAACGGCCTGTGAAAATAAAGAACTTTTCAGAAGGTTGTTAGTGTAATTAAAAAGAGCGCTATCCTTCGGCAGAGCAGCATATAAAATATAAATGACTAGAAGAAAATAGGAGGGTAACCTACGAATCAGCATTCTGACACGTAGGTCGTTACTGCATACAGCAAGGATATAATGATTTGTAGCGAGAAGTAATGGGAACGATGCTTGTATACTCTCCTGTTAAATATTTTAATAGAAACGACTGAAAAAATTACCGATTCTGGCGGCCAACAACCAGTCAGCAGTTTATTCTGAAATAATGCTAACGGGTGTTGACTGATATCGATAAACATTCTATTGTTATTCCTTAAATCGTATGAAGGGTGTTGTGTTGACGTGCTGGCAAAGCATTTCACTAGAGGCGAACGAATGAAGTTCTAGACGTGCTTGCTGAAGTCTCACATTGGCAAACGAAGGCAATCACATAGCAGATGATGAACCACGTGGCGAATTCATCCCACGTGGTATACTACTCGTCTTCGCAGTTCACTTTGTGAGAACTCTTCCATATCAGAACCAGTGGCAATGATTAGGGACACTACAAGACTCCAAAAGTGACGTTTCTCTCTTTACACAATATGCTCCTGTCCACCTAATGATACCTGGAAATTATCCATAGAATCACAAAAGATGTGGTCGACCTTTATATGTTGCCTGCTTTTCATTAGGTCATTTCATTCATTTTGTATCACATTATATATATATATATATATATATATATATATATATATACTTGGATGCTTGGACGGTCCGACCTCACAAATTTTGTACAATCACCTCACCCAGCACAATCTCCACTTTTTGGAGTTTTGCTGGCTTAGCCATTGTGGTTCCATGGGTTCCCGAAGTCACTCTAACCAATTTCTGTCCCAGGTCGACACGACCAAGGGCAGTCGCCGCTTCTCCGGCGTTGTTTTGATACCAGGACAGTGGTCGATTGATTTGCTACTACCTAGGGTTCCTGATGGATATATATAAAGGATAAAGGATAAAGCTCTCGACGTTGATCAATCCTTGAGGGATGGACCATGCATTCGACTTCATTGAGCACAGTTGGAAGTTATTGAATGCATAGCTGGCCTCTATAACGACTCGCGGTGGCCTACCGATGTATCGAGCCAGTGCTGCTAATCCTCCCAGACAAGTCAGGTGCCAATTTGCCGACCCCGGAGGGATGGAAGGCTTGGTAATCCACGGGTGCGGGGATCAATTCCACGTGTGCACCGCAGTGGCGCCTCCAACTGCTGCGCCACACACACGCCTTGAATATGTATATGTACGTATAAATAATTTATTTTACTGATGCTATGTGGGAAGATGTCGCAATTTTCAAAATTGATTCGATGCTACTATATCTTGTAACTTCTCCTAATTTCTCATGAAAAATCGACGAGGTATAAAAAGAGCCTCGTTCATGCGAATGGGAAGTTATGCGAAACAGCGCCATAAAGGAAAAAAGTCGTTTGCCTTTGTGACATTCGTAGATAAAAAACTTTGTTCGAAAAAAGATACCCTGGCGACAAAGCAAAGCAGAAGGGCTTTTTATTTGTTTTCTTCAACTCAAGAATCCGCTCATCATATTATGGAGAGCCGGTTTGGTCAACGTGTTCTCTTTACAGTAGCATAGCTTTCTCATGCATTGAATTCAGAACGATTTATCTTCCAGCACCGGTCGTAGAAAGCAGAATTTGAAAATCCTACCAATTAAAACTTACTGAATATATTTCGAATAGTCGTTTGCCAGCTGTTAAAATTACTTGGAGCAATTTTGTAAATCCACGCTATTATTGAACAGCAGTGCTCATTTAGGCCGCTGTGCAGATGATCCCTGTAGAAAATGCTGCCTACAGTCAAAAATTTTGCTTTTCTGGCTTTTACAATCTTTACGAAGGTTTATTGACACGAGCTAAAACCTCCGTTATGTCCTTTATATGGTCACACAGCTTTGCTTGATTGAAATTCTCCTTTAGAAGGCTTTCCTTTTATAGGGAGCGTGTGGCGCCTCTGCGACACACACGTGGAGTCGATCCCCGCACCCATGGTCCACCAAGCCTTCCATCCCTCCGGGTTCGGCAAATTGGTAGCAGCCTTGTGTGGGAGGATAGCTGCGCCGGCTCGATGCATCGGTAGGCCACCGCGAGTCATTCTGAAGGCCAGATATGCATTCACAACGATACTTAATGAAGTCGACTGCATAGTGCATCCCTCAGGGATCAACGTCGAGAGCTTTATCCTTTATCCTTTTACAGGACGCTAATGAATAAAAGAAGATGAAATTTTAAAAAACACATACTTTCTGTGAAAGCTGCCATTTTTATTGTTCTATTCGAAATACTGCAGTAATACGACGTAAATTTTGAAAAGGTTCGAAAGGCATTCCACGAAGACACTTTGGCACAAATTAAGCTTATTTTCATCGAAAAATCTTTCCAAAAACGACCAAACATAAAAATATATTTTTAGTGAAGGTAGAACTCTCAGCCTTCGGAATGATCGGACGATGGTCGAAGCGAAAATTCACACGAAATACAAGTGGAAAACCAGAGCGAGTACAGGTGATTTTATACCATGGAAAGCATCGTTGTCTTCAGTGTTCGACCGCTCAAAGTAGTTAAAGTCACGCTTCAATTATTAATCTGAACACTAACCACACTTAAACTACTTGTTAATACCTAAACATTTTTCCGCTTACGAAAACTTAAAATAATTCAGGAATGAAGGTAGTCCAGTGATAGTGATGCCGTTTAACAATATGCACAATGCTTTGCTTCGATCCCGTGAAGGGCCACGAAAGCTTCTTCAGATTCGTATGAAATGCTGAGATATTTGCAAAACTCCGGACCACAGGTGTATGCAGTGGAGAACGAACACGCGCTGTTGTCCTTACCGGGGAGCAGTGCACTTCACCACTGCATACACCTGTGGTCCGGAGTTTTGCAAATATCTCAGCATTTCATACGAGTTATAATTCGAAACATAACCTGCCATTAAGAAGAAAAAGGCAGTAAATAAAAGAGTTAAGCTTCTTCAGATTCGCAAAAGCTGACACCTGTCCATCATCAAGACGTAAGAGCGCCAATGCACGGTTATCCCAGATTCCCGGTAGAATCTCTTCCATGAGCAATCGTGGAAAACTGCAGAAATCACTGCTTTGAGTGAAGCAACTGACGAATATTTGTGGCATCTCCATAATGTTTCTTGTGAGTGATTTTTTGGTCATCGGGTTCCTCAGTGGATACTCTTTATGTCCCTCACGTTTTACATTATTACAACATTAGTCAGCGTTTCCAAGTACTATTTTATACTCCTTAAACAGAAGCTTCGGTGTGTGAAAGACTTCTGGAAATATGTGGCAGAGGTAATGGTGATTCATTAGTCAGCAAATTTCTTAGAGTAAAAACCGGCATTCATCTCATAAGCCAAATAATGCAGTCGTCTTCTGTACAATGCTTAACCTACTCCGCCTCGTGTAAACAGTGCGGAACCTATATTTGCTTTAATGGGCTCCAGAATTTGTCTTTTACCATGCTATATGTGCTCATTCAATACTAAGGCAAGAAAAAAACTTTTTCTACACTTAATGATAAACAGAGGACGTTTTCGAAAGGGTCCACTAATTGGTAACTTGACATTAGTTCTCATGACATTAGTTGACAAGTTCTCATTACTTCTTTTCAATCGCTACGGCTACTGAGTGGAATGTGTGAATATAAAAATACCGCAAACACTAAACATCGACACCAATGCATTTGAAATACAGACCATAGCAACAAGCAGCATACGTATCATTCATACTCATAGAACGACAAAGCAAAGTCTATTCAACAACGCTGTCATTTCAAAACCCATCAAGTCTTCTATTTATTGGAAAAAGAATCTCTACTTTCAAAAAACTAGGAAGTCCGCAGCCACAAAAAATGGCACTGGGGTAGAATAGGTTGAATGGAATTGAACACATGGCACGTTGATCATCGTGGATGCCTGACATTTATGAAGGCCAAATTCTTAAGCGGCAGACGAATCCACAGGCGAATACGAAGACCTCAGTGGATGATGGATGATGGATGCGAGGAAACGAAGCGAACGGAAGAGAATCCTGGGATCTGCACAATACATGGATTCAGGTCACGTAAAAGAGTATTAAAATTATGGGCAGCAACTTTTATGCACGTGACTTTGAATAACATCGTCGTCGTCGTAAAGAGAAAAGGTATTGTCCAATAAGTCTTATTGCTTGTTATTCAAAGAATTTTGAAGTATCGCCTTAAAAATGGAATATTCGAGTGCTTGAGAAAAAAAGTCGGCTCAAATAGCGTGTATTTGTGAAAACACGAATCACTTGAGGAATGGGACGGCTTTGTGAGCTTGTCGATGGCTTCCGTTCAAAAAAAAAAAGAGGAATGGCTTCACTTTAAGACCTTCAGTAGAAATGTTATCCATTAGGAAGCGAATAAATAAGACACAACTACTTTTAAAAAGATTCGTAAAATATTAACGACGACTGGCAATGGGTTCGTTATGTATGCTCATTCGTCTAGACTTTCAGAAAACCTGGCGTACCGTAGTCCACTTAAATTTTGCCACTCACAGAAAATCAAGCCACTTTTCATATTGTTCCTCCATCAGAAACAAGTGTCTTTCAGCTGCTTGTTGCTAATCATCCACACTTACTAAGTTGTTCAGCACTTCAACTCGCCAACAGTTATTGGAGTATCTTTCTAATTATAACGGATAATCATATGAACAACAACCGCCCTGTATAACAGAGCATCGCGGGGTGAGTGTGCTCCATTCGAGATGCTCCGCTGAGGAACATATGCGAGAAAAGCGGTTCGATGCGAGACGAAGACGCCACGTCAAGAAGAGGAACAGCTGTGGACCATCAACAGGGATCGGCGGCTCTGATGAAGACGATGGCGTCGAAATATTAGCCAAATAAACATCGTTCTCAACCTCATCTCTCATGTAAGCTCAACAATATAAACATATACTAGGGTATCGTTTGGATAAAATTCTTTTCTGTATTCACCAAAAGTCGATTTCCCATTGGACAGACACGTGCAATGAAATATAATCTTTTACACAAAAATGAACCCATCCATTAAAATACGACTGGATTCCTTAGAGGCGAATGAAGATCTGAGCTGCGACGAGTACCAGGTACGAATAGCCTACACGAGAGCGACGCTTAAGCGCAGTGGGACAATTGTAAAGTTTAACTCATTGTAATATATATTGTACTTTTTTTTACGAAATCGAAGTAGATTCCTAGTAGACACTAGGCCACAACGACAGCAGCTCTTCTGAAATCGAATTCGTCACTGTAGACCATTATCACGCACTTCTTTATTCGGTTCGTTTCATTGCCTCCACATTGCAGAAAGGTACAGATTTGAGCATGAGTTCAACCGGTAATTGAAAATTTCGTTTTCTTCATTGACGTCGTTTTATACTGGTCAGAGTGATTATATGTAGAACCCTGTGATAACTTTGCTAGACCGTTCCAAGGTCCTCACCACAGGCGGTTGTCAGATTTTGTTACCCGAAGTGGACTTCCGTCGGACAACTTCGGTGCGAACTCGTCGACTCTGTCATGATTTCAAGCTCAACTAGTCTGGCTAGATCGAAACATTAGCGCTGTGTGTGCTGCAAGGCACATCTAACCGCTGCGCTTCCTATGTTTGCCACTCTTATTCTGGCCGAAGTTCTGCACCACGTATAATATCGGGAACACTCTCCTAAGCCGCCGATTTTCAGCCCCCTCCCCCAAAAAAAGCAAGTAAACCGCCACAAGTTAACTAAACATTAGAACCACTGTCATCTGCGAAGAAAAGGTCCCGTCGTCACGAAATGTCGTTGGTGTCGGCTTTGTCGTCTACTCGTTCACTGCCCATCTTGTCGACTCGTACGAGATCATTTCTCTTCGCGTTGCGGCCTTCCGTCTTCAACCAATGCGTCATAGGAAGTTCGTTATCATCAGGTGCTACTCACCGACCGCTGCAGCTGATGAGTACAAATTAGATGCGTTCTATTATCACCTGGAGGAAGTTATCCACAATGATAAAGCATACTACAAATTCGGTATCAGAGACTCCAACGCCAGAATTGGAAAGGCCAACGAGATCGAATACAGAATCGGAAAATCTGGACTAAAACAAAAAAATGAGAATAGAAATCATATTGTAAGACTCCTGTTTGTAGTCACTTTTATGGAAACTCTTTTTTCCAGGAAAAAGAAAACCGCCAATTGACCACATTTTGACAAACAGAAGATGGTGCCTATTTGAACTACCAGTGGTCCCGTCATTCTGTATGGTGTTCGACACCGTTTTCTTCGAGCAAAAATTCGATTCAGCCATATGCTAGAAAAAATTAATGTCATCGACCATAAAGAAGAAGTCTAAGTCTTTATCATGAGCACATTCAGAGCGAAATGTTATCCATAGATCAGTGGCGCATTAGGGAAGAACCAACCGAAGGCTACGAGCTGCTTGTCGAAGGACTTTTTAAGTTGTCTCGGATTCGCACCAGTTCCTCAAGCCAAAAGATGAGATCACTTCTTCACTACCTCTAAGGGGTTCCTCTAAAAAAGAAGAAAACTGAGAATTAATTCTATTGCAACATACTTAACACGGCTAGTAATAGGTGCCAGTTGCAGAAGAGCTTTGAAGAAATGATCTGCGTCGGCACAGGCAGAAAAAACTGCTAGAAGCAGCACAGAAAGGAACATCTTAGAAGAATGCCGTTAAAACTTGTGCGATTATAATGTTCAGCTGTCAGCATTGATCAACGAAAATGGGATCACAAAGATGCTGAGACAAGTGCAAAACTCAGGACCGAAAGTGTTCGCGGTAGGGATCGACCACGCTATTACCTTTTCTAGGAGCTAACAAATTCACACATTGACCATGGGGTGAATGTGGCACAGTGGTCGGAGGCGTTCTACAACACTAACGTGGAATCGATCCCTCTTCGGGATTGGCAAAATGGTACCAGACCTGCCTAGGAGGATAGCTACACTGGCTCGATAAATCGGTAAGCCACCGGGAGTCATTATAAAGGCCATGTATACATTCAATCACTCCAAACGATACTTATTGAAGGCGAGTGCGTGGCGCATCCCTCAGGAATTGAACAACGTCGAAATCTTTATCCTTTTTTAACACATTCACTATCACACCATGCGGCTCCTTCGCTTCGCCTTTCTCTCAGCTAGTTTTCTATCTACTGGGTGATTGCTGGTGGCAATGATAGTTAGATAATTAGCTGGGAAAAACGAAACGGTGGACCCACATGGTATGGTAGTGAACGCACTAGCTCCTTAAAGGGTAACAGCGTGTTCGACCTCCACCCCAGACACTTGTGCTACAAAGTTTTGAAAATATCTCAACATCACTGTGGATGTATTCCACATAATAGTCTGCCGTAAAAAATTGTAGTAGGCAGTAAATAAAGAGTGAATATTGTGAAGACGGGATCGTCAAGACGTCCCGGCGTCATGTGGAATTCACAACGAAAAAGTTCTACACTATTCTTTTCTGTTCCACGACCTTTACGACCCCAAAACTCCCTCTGAAGAAAATCTTCTAAGACTCTTTCCTCTGCGTTCGAATTACGACACGAAGCACGGAAAAAGGTACGGCTCCAGAAAACGATGATTTCTCCACTGACTTCCTTAGAGCTGGAAGCCACGATTTACATATGGTTCTCGCAAACCATATGATAGCCTAGTTTCAAAAGGAAAAAATCCTTTACCAAAAATCCCTTACGGAAGACATTGAGCGCAGTCATCCTGCCTGGTAACCGATAGGACCTTCGCAACTATCGTCCGATATGCTTGTTGAGTGTACTCTACAAACTACGAAAATTTTCCCGTCGCGATTATCAAAGACATATGATGTGGCGCACCTAGTTGAGCAAACAGAATTGCGACACTGATTTTGCTGCATGGACTACTTCTGAAACGGACTACGTGTCCAGCGTCAATGAGTTTGTAAGGAATACATCCTACTGCTAGTCCTGATTTTTGTTGACTATGAAAAAGCGCTTGACAGTGTCGAAACGCGTGCAGTCCTATCAGAGCTCGTCAACCAAAAACCTATACTAAATTAGAACTCTATCTCAGTTCTATCGCAACTCCACTACAGAAATCCAATTTTTCTATTGAGCTCTTACAACACTTGTAGGAAAAGGGGTTCGACGATGTGACACCATATCACCAAAGATGTTTAGATCCACACTGGAGCGGATAACGAAGCCACTCCATTCGGATGAGAAGAGCATATGTATTGAAGGAAAATTCCTACGAAATCTTTGTTTCGCTAACAAGATCTTCATCTTTTTAAAAAGCAACAACAAGGCAGGAAAAACAATCAGACTGAACATAAATCGGAAGCGAATTCAGTTCGTGAAAAACCCACGGTCCGAAGGCGAGCAGCTCAAACTGGGCGGTTCTTTGATTGCAGAAATCACCTCGTACGTGTACCTTCGCCGATCGATGTACATAGAAAACAACCTGCCTGTAGTCCCGTTGATCGTCAAGTGACTCGAGCGGGCGCCAGTAAATCTTCCATTTTTCCCTGTCGCGTGCAAGAGTAGCCCAGTGGGTTGTGCTCGCTCTAGGGTCTCGTCGAGCAACATATCTTTGCTTCACCCTTTACTTTCTGCCTATTACAATTTTCACGGCAGGGTACTAAGCGAAATACAACAACAACGTCGCTGAGATATTTGCAAAACTCTGGACCACAGGTGTCTTTGGTGTGGAACGAACGCGCTATTGTCCTTTCCGGGGAGTAACCCGCTCACTACCACACCATGCCGGTTCTTCGTTTCGCGCGTTCCTCAGTTTACCTGGGTTCAATGCCGATGTGGGCTCTCCAGATCAATCCCGCTGACGGGTGATTGCTGATGGCAAAAAGATCGATAGCACCAGCTGAGAGACACACGAAACGAAGGACCCGCATGGTGTGGTGGTGAACGCGTTACTCCCTGGAAAGGACAATAGCGCGTTCGTTCCACACCACAGACACCTGCGGTCCAGACTTTTGCAAATATCTCATCATATCTTTCTTCAAGGTTTTTTATGAAGAACTCTGACCATCGGGTCAGTGGTCTTCCTGCAGTGCGTTTGACATCCCGAGGAATCCAGTCACTAACGACTCATGTCCATCGGTTGTCATTCATACGCATTACGTGTCCAGCCCACCTTATCTTCGACTGTTTGGCGTACAGAACGGCATCTTTGATTTTTGACCGTTGACGCAAATCGGAGCTTCGGATCACATACCTTACTTGTGTGGAACGGGATACTCCTACCATCGTCCTTACGACTGCGCGTTCGATAACGCCGAGTGACCTTTCATCATGCTTACGCAGCGACACGGTTTCTGACGCATATGTTAGGGCAGGATGTACCGTTGAGTCGAAAAGATGGGCACGGAGTCGGGTCTTCTTTGTTCTCTTAACTACATCCTTGATGCTCTTGAAAGCTCCCCAAGGCGCTCGTTTCCTTCTGTTCAGCTCTGGAGCTAAGTCGTTCAATATATTCATTTCCCGACCTAGATAGACATTACTGGAGCATTCGAAGATATTCGTTCCACTGAGCATGAATGGGGACATACGAAGCCAATCCGCTGCTCATGAACGTCACTTTGTAAGACTTAGTCGAAGACCAATCTTTCCACAGAGTTTGTCAAAGTCGGTAAGCATACGTTCCGCCAGGCTAATGTTTGGTGTTATAAGGACGATGTCACCAGCAAAGCGAAAATGGGGTAACTGCCGACCGTCAATTTTCACTTCCATATTATTCCATTCCAATGTTCGCATGACGTTCTGGAGGGTGGCGCTAAATAATTTTGGCAAGATGGTATCGCCTTGCCTAACTCATCTTTTGACGTTAATGTTAATATCGTTGTAGAATGGTGATATCTTGGTTGTGAAATTTTTGTACAGCTCACGAAGAATAGGGACTCCTTGGCTATCAAGAGCTTCGAAGATTGCTTCTATCTCAACTGAATCAAAGGCCTTTTGTAGATCGGTGAAAGTGAGATATAGCGGTCTTTTGTACTCTCGCGATACTTCAACGAGCCGTGTTACCGTGTGGATGTGGTCCATCGTACTAAATCCTCTTCGAAACTGCTTTCTCACATGGCTGTCCTTCGTCTAGTGTTCTGCCGATCCTGTTTAGGATGACTCGAGTGAAAAGTTTGTAGACGACAGACAGTAATCAGATAGGGCGATGGTTGCCGATATCGTGTAGGTCACCTTTCTTGAACAATAATACGGTTTTGCTTGTCTTCCACTGAGTAGGGACCTTGCATTCAGATAGGCAACGTGTGAAGAGCCGAGCAAGTGTGGTGATGACGATTGGCGAAAGGTTCTTTAGGTGTTTTGGTCTTATCCTGTCCGGACCTGGTTCTGTTCGATTTTTCACCGACGAAATGGCATGTCGGATTTCGGAAGGGAGAAGCGGAAGTAGAATATATCCATCCTCCTTTATTTCATATGACGGAAGGTGGACATGGCTATCGAAGAGATCCGAATAGTATTCGTGAACGATTTTCTCCATTGCCTTTCTGGACGCTGTAACTGTTCCGTCTGGGCGCCGGAAAGCAATCATTTTCGTCTTGTAATTGGAGAAGCTTCGGTGGGCTTTGTAAATGCTTTTCCCAGTCTCTTCAGCTTCGACCATTACTGCTGCTCTTCTCTCTCTAAAATTTTTTTTCATCGCCTGTCTGCATCGTTTTGCAACTTCGGACGTTAGTTCGAGGTTGCCTGCAGCTCGTGGGATTCCACGCTGGCGTATCAGCTCGAGTGTTTCTGGAGACAAACGTCTGTTGGTGACTTTCGAACTCTGAGCTTTCATAGCGCTATCGTGAAGATGTTGAATGAGCCGATCGTATTCTTCGTCGATGTTATCGACTACAGCATCTTCACAACAGCCGACTGATGAATTGAATAAATCCCAGTTTACAGTGGTTCCGGGACCTCGGTTTGGGAATTTAGCGGCTTTTTCTCCTTTTCGGGGGAAATAGAATCTTGCATGAAGAAGACGATGGTCTGATCCCGTGTAGAATTTTGGGACAACGACGACATCGGTTAGGCAAAACCTTCTATTTCCTATGAAAACAACATGAAGGAGGAATTAGACAGAAGAAGGCAAGCAGCATGGGCCCCACTAGAGCCTCTCAAAAAGTTAGCGACCAACTAGAGAACCCGAAAATCCGCACTCCATATTTCGATTCAACGGTCGACCAAGCGCTCTGTTATGCAAAAGAGACGTGTACTGATACTTCAGCCACGTCAAGAATACTGCATGTCATCTAGAGCACTTTTGTAAGGTATCTTTCGAGATTTAATTGGAACTCACAACGTTTAGCCGGAATGCGCAGCTCAGATCTTCGAAACCTACCCCGTCATCGGAATGTAGGAGAATATACATCGATAGCGAGACATAGATGGGCCGCTCATATAATGAGAAGAAGAAATAACAGATGGACGAAAAGATCAGTAGAGTGGACTCCACGAGGCTACAGGCTTTCCTAAGAAGACCACCTACGTTCGTAATTAAAGCCAACAAGGTGTACTCGCAGCTGTAGTTGTTTTATATAGATCATGGTGTGTCAACTGTCACTAGTGGAAAAACGATTGCATGGCAATGAAACGAATGGAAAATGTCTTGAGTTCCGCACAGCGCGTAAAAACGGTTCGTCTAAGTATCCGAGTAATGGTCGATTTAGTTTTTCAACCACTCCAATCTCATGTCTGGTTTCCATTCTCCTAACAACCGAAGAACTTTAACCACACTCTTTAACTATCAACACTGTCGCCACTGTGGATCCATCTCTAACCTGTTGTTCGACAAGCAAAGCAAAAATCTTAGCTGAGCCCTAGGACAGTTGCGTTAAAATGCTCCATTACAAGTGCTCTTTCAACGTTCAGCTATTTGTTCACTTAAAAAACCTAAGTGCTTAGACAGAGATGTTTTGGAAAGCACTGTAGCCGAAAGGCGAATGTATAAAAGATCAGAAAAATTACCGCAGTGTCCGACTATTGCCACGTTTACCTTTTCTGTGAGAAGGCATGCAGCAAGGAAGTAGCTGTTATTAATATTTGCGACGATGGGATCTATAGGAGCTATTTATAAAGAGAGGTTCTGGATGGTATAAAATCTATAGAGGTCATTTCCCTTCTGATAGTCTATTGTGGCGCACACAACCCTTTTCCAGCACTTCTTGTAATCAACAGATAGTTTATCCAATGCGAATGCTCTGCTGTGCAGACGTCGACTGAGAAAAGTCCATTCTGCACTTATAAATGCGCAAAAAACCTTTTATCTAACGCTTCGTCGCGGATATGTTAATGAATTTTTGACGGAGTGTAGTGGCACTCAAACTGAAGCCCATCATCGAAGGTGAAGTCCACTTGCTCTCTCATCTCATGAACGACTCTGAACACTCCGGATTCATGTTATTGATCTTCAGACTCAAGAAAAATCACTAGAGTTCGTTTACTTCGTCATAAACGTAGAAATACGATCGGATAGAAATCGTTCTGGGTCATCAGAACTAAGCACATAGTTTGCAGTAATCAATTGATTTAAAGAGTGTGACCGTCGTAAAACTCATAAGATCTGAGGAAACATTCTGAGAATAGAATGGCCGAATATGTTGTCAATAACTCTATCTTCATGTGACATCCTAAGAAGCGTTGTGAGGCTAGCAAGTTACAAATCGTCGAATTAGCGTAAATCAGCAAAGAATGACAATTAACAAGTATTTTTTGTTCTAGCCATCTACAAATAAATTATGACCCTGGCCCTACAGCTCTCGCTCGTGCCGTCTATGTAAGCGCGGTCAGATCACACGAAGGAAAAACAAGGATTTCTCCTAAGCCCAACTTCCTATTAACCTCGGCATTGATTGAATATATCTTTCTACTTCTGTTCAGCAAGCACGAGGTGCTATTTTATTTCTTTATTTACGCACAAGCTGACGTTTCGGCGGATTTCGCCTTCCTCAGAGCCTGGGTCAAGTTGACAGCAATCCACTCGGCCAAACACCTCCATAACCAAACAGAGAAAACTCTAAAGCAAGATTTCAATCACATTTAGCATAGCTCTGCACACTCACCGCTTTCTATGAGTCTTCCACTGAGTATATCGCGTGAAGACCGACCACACAAAATTCACATGGAAGCGTAATGTGCCCCTCCCATCAGAATAACAGCTTTATATACTGTCCAATATCACGCGTGATAACAAGGCATTCCTCCCTGCGGTTCATTTTCGGATTCTTGGAATTTATCCAGAACGCCTCTAGAGTTTTGCGCGCTTGTGTTCTCGATTCTTGCGCGAGGATCGTAACCCTTACTTCAAAATCTTCTCCGTTATGTTTCTGCGTTTTTTTTTATGTTTTTTTCCTTTCTGTGTTTCCGGAAATGAACCGCAGGGAAGAATGCCTCATTATCACGCGTGATATTGGACAGTATGTAAACCTGTTGTTCTGATAGGAGGGGCACATTACGCTTCCATGTGAATTCTGTGTGATCGGTCTTCACGCGATATACTCAGTGGAAGACTCATAGAAAGCGGTGAGTGTGCAGAGCTATGCTAAATGTGATTGAAATCTTGTTTTAGAGTTTTCTCTGTTTGGTTATGGAGGTGTTTGGCTGAGTGGATTGCTGTCAACTTGACCCTTCCAGGCTCTGAGGAAGGCGAAATCCGCCGAAACGTCAGCCTGTGCGTGGATTTCTGTTAATGTTGATCAGGTCCCTATAAGGGATCTACTTGCTGGCAAAAGAATCAAATCGGTAAATAGATGAATGAACAACATTGTCTAAGAAAAGCGCAGTCAGCAAATGAGAGCGAATGCTCGCGCAAATGAATTGCGGTTAAACGAATTCCACCGCTTCATAATGAGTCGCAGATTTCTCAAGAAGCAAAGCTCGTTTCCATGTTAACGATTAGTGCTACTGAATTTATTAAAAAAGAAGGAAAATTAAACTGGCGCAGACCACATACAAAACTCTAAAAGGAATCGCTACAGATTCTCGTCAGTAGTGGGCTCACCTCGCCCTTTCGTACCTAATCAGTTGACGTCCTTAACATTGACAAGAAGTTAGTCCAATTAAAAAACTGTTACCTATAAATCAATTAAAAACTTGTTTGAATTAAATGTAGAAAATGAATAACAAGTCAAGAAGCTCATGTTTATTCTTAGCTATGTTAAGCAGCCGTCTAACTGTTCAGTTCTTTACTAATGGAAAGGTGGTAGAAGAACGAGTAGCAACAATTACATTAAGACAAAACTAGACTAACATTCTTCGTAGAATTCGACCAGCGAAGTGCTTCAAATTATGTTCTATAAGTATCCTTTTTTGATAAGCTTACATCGAAATACAATCTTTGTTCCGTCAACGTTTAGACGTCGCGAAGATTCGAGATATGATTCGATGTTTTTTTTCAATAAGAAGACACGAGGTTTATAATACGAGAGATGATCCGCTGAAGAAGACTCAACTCGATAAGAAGACGAAGACGTCGCATCGAGACGAAGAACAACTGTGGATCACAAACTCGGATCGTCGGTTCTGATGAAGACGAAGGTGTCGAAACGTTGGCCGAATAAAGATTATATATCAATCTCGTGTAACCTTACCAAGGAAAGGATACATATTGATCAGTAAAGGAAAATGGGTTTTGGAATATTTTCGATAAACCACTCCTAAAGTCTCACGCATTTTCGTTAACCGATTTTTACCAATCTTATTTTCGTTCAAAATTCAACGAATTTACTTGGGAAAGAAAAGTTACGACTCTGTGCTTTATACCAAAGCCATTTAGTAACACAGATGGTGTTGATGACGACTTACCACCCTTCGTTCCCTCCAATTAAATAGAAAAAGCAAGCTACCGGAAAGATGATATCACGAAGATCAAAGCCACTTCCACTCAAAGAAAAGTTACTAGGATGCCAACGAATTTTATACCTGCATCCCATAAGAGATTTGTGCCCCGAGTTGACTCGCTCATCCCAATAGTTACCGTTATTTTCTGCTTGCAGTTAGTGTTCTCTTACTCTGTAAGCCGTTAATGAAATTGGATAAAGACGATCAGAAAGTTTCCTTATGAAGACGAAGACACAAAGAGGCTGTGGGAAACTCTTATGAAAATAAGAGCTTGAAGCGAAAGGGCCGGTTGAAATATTTTGATGAGGGGAAACTACGCGCTGCTTTTCCGTAGCGAGACACTAACACACCAAATACATGTTTTCGTTTGCAGCTAACGAGAGCGATTTTTTCTGTGTTAGTTGGGTTACGCTTGGTTTTTTGAGTAGCGAATAGCAAAGCATGGTAGGTAACAAAAGTAGTAGAAAACTGGTGGAGAGCTTACTAACGTATTCCTACTGCAGCAGACAGCGCGCTTAACAGAAGGGGTTGTCTCTACACCTTTTTTGGCTAATTTAGTGGTGACTAAAAAAAAGAGATTAGAGAAAATAAGTGCTGTTCTACTGTAGTTCACATAGGTACTATGTGGAGTTTCAAGGCATCCGTAGGGAGCTGTCATCAGCTAGCACCGCTGGCGTTCGTCAGCTACTTGCCAAAACACATCGTCAACAGAATGGAGAAGAAATTCGTTTCCTTTAGTACTATTTGCCACTGACTAGCAGTCGCCATGTCGAGTATCGTTGTGACCAACAATGGAGAACTCGTCCACGTCTTCCAAAAACGTTTAGGATGTTCGGCAGTGAAGTAATGGTAAGAGAACGACATCTACGGCTCACTACACATATTTCACATATGATCGTTCAGTTTAAAGCAAATTATTCGTTAAATTAATAGTGATATTTGAATAGGAAACAACTACTCAATGTTAAGATTTTTAGTTAACATACAACTGCAAGTCTTTTTTTAAAATATTTTTCACCTTTATGAGTGAGTGTAGTGCAGTTGATAAAGGTGCAACACAAAACACATGGTTGTTGGTTCCTTCGCCATGGCAAGCCAGGCTCTACATTCTCCGGGGTCGGTAGTTTGCTACAAGACTTCTCGAGCAGCATAAATGCACGGACTGGACGCATCCATGTCCCTCGTAAATCACTATAGAGGCCGAATATGAGCAGAGCCGAACGCTTCATAGCTTTATATATTCTCAACAAAGCGCGTTGATATCATTGTATGACTAATAGATGACTGAGAACAATTAACTCTTTTCTCTAAATGTCCATAACTCAAAGTGATAACTACAGACTGAAAACGAGCCATATATTTTTGTTAATCGCATATAAGGTAGCTATTCTACCCCAATAGGAGTCTAGCAGAAAAACGCTTTTTCTCTTGTTTTCTTATTTCGTCAAGAGTCATATTTCGATTGACTAAACGATTTATGAAATGGAATCCAACCAAGGCATAGATCTCGCGTCGCTAATCATTACTTTAATCCTATTTTTAAAAAATATTCGAAGAAAGTACGTTGAAGAAATTGTATGCATCTACTACAGTGATAGGGGCGCATGTGGCGTAGTGGTCGGAGATGTCCTACAACACATAGGATCGAACCCCGCTTTCATAGCCCATCAAGCCTTTCATCCCTCCGGGGTCGGTAAATTGCTACCAGACTTGTCTGCGAGGGCAGCAGCACTGGCTCGATAAATAGACCACCGTGAGTCATTGTAAAGGACAGATATTTATTCAATCACCTTCAAACGATGCTTAACAAAGTGGAATGCATGACGCATCCCTCAGAGATCCATCAACGCCGAGAGATTTGTCCTTTATTACCCTTTTGGTACAGTGATAGTGTGAAGTCCTTCCTTTGTGTAAGTTTCTTATTCTAAGGTTTCATGTACAATGGCTATCGAGAAATTCCCAGTAGAATTAAGAAAAACAGTATTGCAGCAAATGCATCAAAAAGTGAAATACTGAAAAGTGAAAAACGGCGTGATATAGCCTGAAACTATAGATGAGTGAAAAAGTGTGAACAGAGGAACACTGAGAAATGAAGGTGAGGAGAGAATGAGAAAGTGGAATAAGAATGAAGAATGGAGATGACAATGGCTATATGGGACGAATTTAGTCGAAAAGACTATCGCCCAACATAATTCTCAGCATATCACACATGGCTTCTATCAGCTCATTATTTGTTAAACTCTGGAAATGTCACTCTACGAACGTGCCCTTATGTTAAGCTGATCAAAAAACAAATTAAAGGCGAACGATTCCATTAAACTGCCTAGCTTTCCTCTTGTTACGAAATTAACAATAATTTTCCATTAGAATTATATTTCTACAGCTCTTAGATTGCTCCCGTAGGAATTTCAATGCTGAAGAAGCGAATGCCGACTAGAAACGAATGCAGAGTCCATAGGCGAGGCGCTGTCAAGGGCGATTCGAAGTCGGATCCGGAGAACTCGTGCTGTCTTTTCTATTTTCTAACTGATAAAAAACAAGTATCGTGTTAAAAGCACAACTTCTTTTCGCGTGAAGCTGCTGAATACATTAGAAATCTTCGGCTATTTTTCCGAAGCAACGAGTCACCTCTACTACACTTCAGTACTCTGCTGGCGAACAGCATCGAAAAAACATAACTAAGAACGAATTTACCTTTCTCGAGACATATAGACCCTACACAACAAAACGGTTCGTGAATAAAGAAAGTGCATTTGACTCATTCCTACTATTTCAAAAAACTACTAGTGGAGCTCAGGAAAATTATATAATACTAAAAGCAGTAGACAATCCAGCGTGTCCCGGAAAAAAAATGATGGAAATGCAGGGGAAACTTTCTATAACCAAGGTGCTGACTTCCAAGCGCCTAATCACCGTGATCTCGATTGATATGCAAATATGATCGGTCTTTTCGCCACTTTTTCATTTCCTATTAACTGAGGTGATTGGTTTTTCTTCCAACGAGTTTCCCAGATGTTTACGAACACATCATTCCCATAAATGGGAAGATCTCGAACGAATCTTTAATTGAGATCCCCGTGGATTTCGATGTTTTGCAGAACTTTCTAGAGAATAAGATTAAACAAATTGCGATTCTAACCGCTTGCGATGTAAATTGTGCACCACAAAAAACCCTCTTGCTTGTGGATTAATCCCACCTGCTTTTAATCGCCAACACATAGGTTAATTTTAAATAATACACAGCGGGCTTTTCTGGAGCAACGCCTCAATTTTCATTGAAACTTAAGGGGGATAAACTAGCTTGGCTTAGCGATGGTTTTTCTTCCTAAAAGCATAAAAATGTTATCCACAGTCACGAAAGAAAAAGTGCTGCATTTAAGTCGACTCACTTAATGAATAAAAGTTCATTAATGTGAAAGCTACGCCTTATCAAGCCATCACTGCGGCTGTCCAGAAACAAAACGGCTTTAAGAACATTTCACTCAATAATCCCAGTCGTATAGTAAGTTCTGCTAAGGATACGATTCTGCGATCCATGAAAAATCCACGGACTTCACCTAATAATGTCATTTAAGAGTGCGAAAAGGAACAATCCAAATTATTCAATCCTCATATTTCTGCCGATTTCTTCAGAAGCGATCGACTTAGTAATAATTATAAGTTAACATAGGAAACACCTGAAAATCGTCAATTACGTTGGATTCCACCGTAATGACCAAATGCTAGCCTAATCCACTACAAACCCTCTTGATGTCTTCATCAAGTCTAGAGATCAGAAAGGTCTTGAAACTTAGGAGAAAAAAAACAAAACTCGGAGCTAAAAACATTCTAAAACCATAGCTCCAATCTTAGCAGAGTCTTCTGATGGAAGCGACATGTTAACGAGTAATTACGCCATTTAAGCCGTCGTCGCCAGCTTGCTTCAGTGATTCGATTTCCTCTGTCATCCACTTTTTTCTTTCGTTGGATGTTGGAAAAAGTATCAGAAACCAATTTGTGAGTAGCGTTTTGCAAACCCAGAGATTTTCCAGTCTTCGATGAATAAACCATATCAGATTACATTAAAAAAATATTGTAAAAGTTGAGAGAAAAAATGCATTAGGTAAATGAAGCAGTGATAAAAAATTCTAGGCCAGCGCTTGTTGTAAAAAGAAAACTTAAAAAATCATATTGTATAAAAAAAGAGTTAGGCCAGAAGCATTTCACCAAAAGAGATTAGACGAGCCTGGAAGTTTCTTCAGGCAATATTTCGTTGACAGCATTTGAGGGTGACTTAAGATGCACCGCGGGAATTGTTCTTCCTTGTCGTACGAATATGTCCTTCTCTTTCAAAATTCAAGAATTCCAATGTACTTAAAGACGTGAACGCTCCTGATTCAAATGTCTCTGACCTTTTCTTTGTGTATTCCTGCTTTTCTTTTTGTTTTTCTCCTTCTTGAAATGAATACTGTAACGATTAAACTAGTAAGTAGAATGCAGCACTGCTTAGAAATTGTCTGGTGTTGCATAAACCAAGCCATTATTATAGTTATGGTAAGTAAAGACCTTACAGCTACTTCATTATTGCAGTCACCATCCAAACGATAAGCTGTTTCCATGAATTATGACGCCTAAGGAAAGAAATCTATTTCTTAGATGATAAACAGCTACCACTATAATTTGTTTCCCTTCACTGAGAAATAAGCGAAAACCTCAAGCGATTTTATTTTTCGTAAGCCTGTCGTTGACATTCTTCACGGAAGGACTGACCCTCATCTTCACCACCTGGCCCTTACCACTTATAACCGAGAAAACTACTAAGTAAAAGCTAATAGGCTTGTTTCTGTGCTGAAAATCGTCGTGGTTCAGTGTCGCAGATTCGAGAGAAGTTTCCTGGGCTAAACAGAAGTCACTTTTAGATAAAATCCTCCCTATAGACTAAACGACTTTGCTCAGCGAAAACGTCGATATGTATAAGTACAAGTGCACCACCGATATTCATGAGTTTTTTCAGCGATTTCGAACGAAGAGGATAAACAAATTTGAATGCGAAAATAAACTTCCACTTCAACATAGGGAAACGGTAGGTCTGGAAAAGAATGCTCAGAGACTCAATTGAGGCATGATAGCTTAGGAACATTGTCGAGTTTGACGAAGGAATGAACACCTCTCCCCAATTCATGCCAGGAAATAAGTACATAAGAACGAGCAGTAAAGTATTTAAGAATATAAGAACAAGAAATAAGCCTCGCTTTTATGACTAAACATATATATATGCATGTATATGTGTATATATCACATAGACGACGGCATGCATCAATAACAATGCATACCTAGGTGAACAGAGCGGGCCATATACATTGAATACAACAATTTCTTTCAGACTATCCAGTTTACCAAGACTTTATTTGTTGTACTTTTCGTGATTAATCGATGACCTATCCAGCACAATTCTTGCGTCAGAAACTGAGTGATGGCCCACAGAAGGACTTTTTCCGACGAGTTTTCCAATACAAGTACACGTGTGGTGGCGCGCGTATTATATTCATGTCCTAGTGAATCGCAGTCATGGAAATCATGAGCTGACTCGAGCAACCACCAGGCAAAATTTCTACCGCGAATGATTTCTTCGAGTCATTCGCTGTTCTTAATCACAGAAAATGTAGTTATTTACATTTTCCCAATTGTCTGAGCCCTTGTCTTGAAAGAAATATGGAGAAATAAGTTCTCAAAGACTATTCTTTGTTCTCCAGTGACAACAAAATTAAAAATTCTAGTCCTTGTTTGAGTCTTCTTCACACAGGCCCATCGAACGTTTTACTCTATTGACTTGGTAACAAATTTCTTTTTACTTTAGAATTCAACGAGGTCTCGAATAAAAGTCATGAGGGTTTAGTCGGCTTGGAACCTAAGTAAAGTCTTGTCGAGAAGCCGGACTACCAACTCCACAACTGCTTCACAACTTCACATAATTACAAAGCAAAGATAAAAAACAATTTTATAGAAGAACTCGTCATTCATCGTCGAGCCTCATTTCTTATGGATACCTGATAGCTAACATTCCAAACGAAAGTAACACATAGATGCGCAATCCTAACGACTTTATAAGGGGTATTTTAAACTTCTGCGCCGAAAATTCCGGCTGCTTTGGGACGTCGTGTCATAAAGATTCAGTGGTCATAGTAGATCACAAAAGCGCGCAATTCTGCTTGGATCTTTGACCAACGCGACAACAAATTCTCAGCCGCTTTAATGAACGTCTCGTCAAATGGCAAGCGTCTAATTTGTAATCAATGTGTGCTTCATAGTGGTCTCCACGGGCACACGGCCTGGGATCGTTGGGTGGGATCGCTATAGGACCGCCTGTGTAGCTTTCGAAGGCCTCCCAGGAATTACAAAGTGATTTTAGTAGAATTGACGGAAAATGTCGCAAATGACGAACGACTGTCGCCGACACATCGCCTTTATCCCCCCCACTATACCAGCGCATGCAGAAAAACAATCTCTAACGGCATTGAAACAACCATTCTTTTCCTTTTAAATTATTTCTATTCATTTGCTAGCAATACGCAGACCTTCTATGTGGACTAAAAAAAGTCAGCGTACCTAGAAGACCTCATGTGTGGTCTCAGCGAATCAAGGAACGTTCTCACTATTTGCAATGTTGTCAAAGGAAATAACGTATAGACCCCAATACATTTCCTTCCGAGACACATATAAACCGGAGAACAAAAAATGCTGTAATTCAACTAAGAATAAGGATAAAATTAGAAAGTGCAAATGAAATGGATGGAGCAGGAACATAAGAGCTCTATGGAGTGTTTTTCCTATGCGCTCAAGAAAACTCGAAAAGGAGGAATATTCCGAAAACTTCACAGATTTGACATGGTTTGATGAGAAGAAGATCTCCGAAAAAATCTTCATTCGATTTTGGAAAAGTTTCTGGGGAGTTGAACGACAGAAAATTCTGGCGTTGCATTATCGTCCAAGCGCTCATTCACCAAACCCAATCTTGACGGTTGACGCAAAAAGAATTTGGAAGTGGCGTTATACGTTTCTTACTTCGATTCTTATTGGATTCAGGATTTTTAGTTTGATGGCTTTATCAAAATCAACAGCGGTTTGTACGGTCGAAAGAACTCGTACAAACGGTATAGCGGCAGTGGCGACAATGTTTTGATTTCAAATAAATCTAAGCAAGACTGATCAATCCCTTTGAAAAGGTAATCAGATTTTATTATAAAGTTGAATAATAACATTCCACATAGAATAAAGGAAAGATTAACGATAGCGGAAACATTTTTAGGGTATGATAAAGACAAAAAGTGCTTACCTTCGTATCCAACTTCTTTTTGGTTTGTGATGCATGTGGAGCATAGCCAATGGTGAGAGGATAGAGATCCTTGTCAAAGGATCGACCATCTTTGGCTGTCGATGCGGCGGTTAGTAGTCGAAGCGTTCAATCCAGTACTGGAGTGTTCAGAATGTCGTTTCTGTAAGGCGAACAAGCGAAATAGACGGTAAGTTCGTGGACAAACTGCGCCCGAAAATTTTATAAAGCGCCAAATTTTCGAATGACACCGGCTACGATATGCATACTCTCAGGCAGAAAGAGTTGTGCCCTAAATGGAATTCTTTAGCCAAAGGGTTTAAAATTATAAGACGAGATAGAAAATAATCGAGAGCGGGTAGAACTAGAGTGATTCGTGTTGGACAGAAATCACTAGCAGAAACGGTAAGCACAAGAACAACATTAGTAGGAGAAAAAAGTATCCATAATCAGCAAGCAATTTGCGCAAGAAGTGGTTGAAAAAATTCGTCAGCGGTTGCTGCGAAGGCACTTGAGAAAGCCACGTCTAAGAAGTAAATGGCTGAAGAACTCAGCCATCGACTGCCAAACAGCATTGGCAGCATTGATGTGCACTTGTCGATCTCAATAAACAATTTTCTAGAAAGGGAAATGCTCTGAAACTGTATGAGGATAGCAAATTGTTGGACAGCAAACAAGGCGTCACTGATACATTTATGCAATTGTCTTCCTGTTAATCGCGGTTTCAGCAAATAACATTAAATGGATGAGTATTCCCACTTCTAAAGCCCACAGTTAATGCCTAGCATTAGACGGTTACAAAAAATTCAGCTAGTGGTGACAAGACGCTTAGAAATATCTTGGAAGTATAACGACGAGCTAAATTTGAGTACTGACACACCACTTTTTTCTGGCATTCATCGAACTCAGGCCGACTTTCTTTTGATAGATTACATTGTTATGTCTATGAAGAAAACCTCCTCAAAAACAATCAACCGCGACGTTGGGTTGGTGGGTCCTCAGACAGTGTCAGGGCAAATCAGGATCCAGAAGCAGAGGCTTAATTATTCAGCTAGATTAGTTGTGTGTCCATAATTTATTTCTTAACGAAATTGGCACAGTAGCACAAAGTACTGCAGCACTTGGCGAGTTCAATGAGCACTGAGCAATAGAATTGATAATCTAAATACACTACTCAGATTTTCGACACAGTTGGTCACTAAGCAGAAAAATAGGGGTCGACGTGAAAAAATTTACTAAGAGATTGTAGGAATATCGAGCGGTCACTAACAAGAAGCTTGAACCTGAATCCAACAAAAATGTCATTGAAGACGAGGAGGACTGGACTCACTCTCTTTTCAACTTCGCTTTCCAAGGTCATTTATTTTTCTTTGACGTATAACTTTAATGATGCTGAGATATTTGCAAAACCCCGGACCGCAGGTGTCTGCGGTGTGGAACGAACGCGCTATTGTCCTTTCCGGAGAGTAGCGCACTTCACCACCGCACCATGCGGGTCCATTGTTTCGCCTATCTCACAGCTAGTTCTATCGATCTTTTGCCATCAGCAATCACCCGACAGCGGGATGGCAAAAGATCGATAGAACTAGCTGAGAAACAGGCGAAGCGAAGGATCCGCATGGTATGGTGGTGAACGCGTTACTCCCCGGAAAGGACAATAGCGCGTTCGTTCCCCATCGCAGACACCTACGGTCCGGAGTTTTACAAATGCGCAGCATCATTGAAGTTATATTTCGCAATATATACCCTGCCGTTAAAAATAGTAAGCAGTAAATAAGAAGTTAAAAATTTCTTTGACGTAGTTTCTAATTTCTGTCAGCTTCGTAAATGAGGTGACGCAGTGTAACGAATTTGTCTACGATATAATTTTCAAATGCAAATAATTCATCAGAGTGCAGCTGAGAGTGGTAGATAAGGCAGAAAATATTAATGATCGAAGAAATTGTAACCAAGAAAAGGAAGGGAGAAAAGGGCACCCGATTGTAGAAGAGTTTCAGATTACAGTAAGCTAGATCGGAATAGAAACTTCTTAGAAACCACAGCATCTGCTCGTTTTTCCTTCCATTATGGGCTGCCAAAGACGAACTATTTCAAGCAATTGGATTCAGCGTTCTGCATAATTATCGATCGGTCGATGGGCAAATAACAGCCCTTGAGGTTCTTGCCATTGAAAAGTCTCAGTTGCAAAGCACCAAACCTCTTCGATCCACAACGATCAACTACTACTATTGATGATGGTGAGAGAGACTTGAGAACATCCTACACAAGAAGCCATTCTCATCTAGCATTCCACATGACGAGAAGAGAAAATGACAGATTCTCAATTTGCAGACGGGCACACAAATGAAATCGACCATCTCCATGACTGATGATTAAAAAACAACGATGCAAACAAAGGAGATTCTGGACCCCTTGGAAATATGTATGACGAGGCACCGAAAACCGTATATAATGCCAACAGGGAGTGAAAATCGGTGGTCGGCAATTACACGGCGTTTACTTTGCCGATGACATCGCTCTTATAACACCCAGGCAGAACGAATAGTAACGGACTTTCATAATGCTTGTGGAAAGATTGGTCTTCGAATCTCACAAAAACGGTATTCATGAAGAACGGATTGGTTTAGTACTTCGCATTTACGCTCAAAGGAACGAATATCTTCGAACTCTCCACCTACGTCTATCTGCGTCGGAAAGTCAACGTGATTGATGACTTACCTTCAGTGTTGAACAGGAGGAAGTGAGCGACTTGGGGAACTTTGAAGAGCGTCCAGGAGGCAGTGAAAAGAACAAAGAACACCCGACTCCGTGTCCACCTTCTCGACTCCATAATTCTTTCCGTCTTAATGTATTCAAACGTGTTCGTCAGAAACCTGGTTGCTTCTTAAGCAGGATGAAAGACAACTCAGCATTATTGAACGCAGAGTCGAAAGAACGGTTCTAGGAGTATCCCGTTCCACACAAGTAAGGGATGGGATCCGAAGCTCTGATCTGCGTCAACGATCAAAAATCAAAGATACCGTTCTATACGCCGAAATATCGAAGACATGATGGCTCCCCACGTAACGCATATGAAGGATAACAGATGGACAAGAACCCTTAGTGACTGGATTCCTCGGGATGGCAAACGTACTGCAGAAAGAATACTGATCCGACGGTTAGAGTTCTTCACGAAAACTCTAGAAGAAAAATATGCTGCTCAACGAGTCTCTAGAGTGAGCAGGGACACTCTTGCGTGCGACAGGGAGAATTTGAAGATTTACTGGCGCTCGCTCGAGTCACTTGACGATCAACGAGAGGGCAGGTGATTAAGGTGACGCCTACACTGCCTTTCACTTTCTTTTGTTATACTTTTTACTCTAACTATAGTTAGGAAGACGGTATGAATGCTAACACGCGTGCACGCTTTAGAATGAGCTTAATTTCGAATGAACACTTCTTCATATAGCTAATTTAAAGACGAAAATGCTAAAAAAAAAGAGTGGAAAACCTCTGCTGCAGTCAAAGAATCTGTAAGAAAAACTATTTGGAGGGATCGGTCGGGTTGGAATAGTTGACTGTGCAAGTGAAGGGAAAAGTCGCATTTGGCGAAAACGACACTAATCAACTTCAAGAGCGATCATGAAAGCTACATGAAGTCTGCGCTATAGCACATGACAAATTTTTTAGACAGTGCTAATATTGGCGACAAACAGATTTCCTCTCGTCACCTCATTCACTTATCCCAAGCAAGAATTATAAAATACTGATGGTTTGTGAAAAGTCGTCAGAAGTGGTAAATTTGTCCACACGCGTTGTGATCGTTGAAAGAATGTGTTTGTAGCGACCCGCTGTTGTTCGATGTGGGCTTAAAAGATTGTTGGCCAACTCAATTACGTTGTATATTTAGGTTTCACCGGCTCTTCAAAAACGCTGTCGAAGGTGAATGATAAGAAAAAAAATCAGTTTTCATCGCTCAACTTTTTGTTTACCTCTTGAAACACGGACAAATTTGAATGTTACAATCCCATCTATAAATGTTCCTTGCTGTAACAAAGTGATGTTGATTTCTATGTTAGTAAATACAATTAGAAATTTCTGAGCGATTCTTCCAAGCGCCCTTATACTTCTCGTGAAGCCAACGGTGCGCACCTTTTCTTATGAATAATGGAAAAGCTTTACGTATTCCAAAGGAACGAGAACTTTAAGGGAATGTGTAATTGTCTGGAGTGAGAGATTCACTGTCAGCCACCGTCGTTCAACTGAGTTGCCTCGGATTTCATCAACTAGAGTAGAGCAGCGAAGTCACCGTCAATATTATTCACTCAGTTTTAGCAGTTTTTTTTTGTTCCAAGGCTTTAGTGAGATAATCTTGGCGGTTTCGCTGACTTCTTGAAGTTTTTGGTCTTCATCTCCTAAATGAACGAAGAAGAATACTTTGTTGTGCACTTTGAAAGCCACTAAAAATGAAAAACGTGTAGAATATGTGCCACATAAGGTGTACGTTGTTCACAGAAGAGCAGATTGAATGCTTGGGAAAATATCGTGTTCTTAATTCCCAGCATCCAACTCAATAAAATAGGCAATTTTCACCTCACATGACCTTCCCCTATTTAAAGTAGTAATCGGAATTTTTACGTACTTATGTGTTTAAACAATTGCAGAAACTTAACCGTTTTATCTACTGCCTACTATTTTTAAGGACAGGATATAATGCGAAATATAATTTAAACGATGCTGAGATATTCGCAAAACTCCGTACCTCAGGTGTCTGCGGTGCGGAACGAACGCGCTATTGTCCTTTCCGAGGAGTAATGCGCTCACCACAACACCATGCGGGTCCTTCGTTTCGCAAATAGCTCAGCATCGTTGAAGTTATATTTCGCATTATACCCTGCCATTAAAAATAGTAGGCAGTAAATAAAACGATTAGGATTGTGATTATAACTAAAGCCTCAGCTTAACTGGTTCATTGCCGATTTGGGCTCCCCAGATCAATCCCTTTCGGGTGATTGATGACGGCAGAGATCGATAGAACTAGCTGAGAGATAGGCGAAACTAAGGACCCGCACGGTTTGGTGGTGAGCACGTTACTCCCCGGAAAGGACTATAGCGCGTTCGTTCCCCACTGCAGACACCTGCGATCCGCACTTTTACAAATATTTTAGCGTCGTTGAAGTTATAACTGCAGAAACTATTTAAATTAACTCAATTGCTAGTTAATACAATATATTTCAAGCCGACCGTCATTTAACTTCGGTACTAATAATCAATACTTCTTTGGATTGTTAAGCTAACACGAGGTTGAAAAAGACGAAGATGACGGAGCGCTTGCTGAATAAACATCTTTATCAACCTCGTGCTAGTTTAACAACCCAGAAAGGTATCAATTATTGGTATTTGAAACTCTAAATGCTGGAGTGATTGGAGACAATTTCGGGCGCATCCAAGGAAAATTTTAAGGTGCGTGATCGCTGTTAAAGGCTTTATTCCTAAAAACTTCTCTCGAAAAACATTTCCTTCCGTACCGAAAGTCAGTTTGGTGTTAATATCATTAAATGATCGTTGTTTTATCTCGTACTTATACGTCCAGTACCTCTCGTTATGACAGAGCAACGGAACATGGCGCCTGGGACATTTCAGCGGATATCTTTGGTGAATATTTAATCGGAAGAAGTTTGATAGGGGGTTTGGTGCCGATTGGAGTAGTGACCTAATAATGACCTTCACGGCTTAAAGATTTTGTTCCCAAGAAAAAAAAAAACGGTCGCAGCTGCCAGGGGTGCCCTTTGTTTCAGAATTTGAGCAAGTGCCTGGCTCGCTAAGTGGCGAATTTATGACTTTCTACTTGCTTTTCAGTAGTGAAATTAGCTCGTATTTTAATACAATTTTAGCGGCTAGAAATATCAAACTTAAATTCTTATACTTCTAGTTTCAAAAAATAAAAACGGTCTGGCAAATATCGCTGGTAGCACCAAGGCTAATTAATGTTTGCTCCTTTGACCTTGCCTAATTAGCCATTATAAATATAATAAATTTTATCATAAATCGGATAACAATTATCAAGCATCGATTTTAAGTAAAGCTCCCAAAGAAATTCGGAAGAAGTGGTTTTTTTATAATCCCACGATTTTACGGCGTTATTGAGTACTGTAGTCGCATGAATCCTGAGACTCGGCTAGGTTTGAGGAACGACGTGAAATAGGGCAAAATCGAATCAAATGCACTATGATATGACAAATTGTGTAGAAAATAGATGATTTGAGTACGAGCGATGTAGAGCGGTTCAAGTCACTAAATTGGAAGTTCATCATTTGCTGCGTCTGCGTAGTGCGACATGAAGGCCTTCGTCGTTGGAATGAAACATTGCAACCGTCTTGACTTATTCTTACAAACGTTTCAGACGGTAGTGAATGGTTCCTTGGAAAAAACAAATAAGACTGGATTGTGGCAATAAGTGAAAATTACTTCAATTATCAACACTATTTTTTTGACAATGAACGATTGAGTAGCAAGGAAATGTTCTCAGGAGAGTAATATTAGAAGTCCTCCATGGTGAAAAACGCAAATGAGAGAACGACTCTCGCGTTCAGACCTACATCTATGACCAAAAATCAGAGAAGCTGGACGGATTTTACGACAACGCCTGCGAGCTGTTAGCAATTGGGTCTCACGGGATGTCAGATAAACACCATAAAGTTTACCGACTAGACGGTGAATCTTCTTCATAAATATACTGAAGAAAAAACAGTGTTCCCTTTGGTCCCTCAGTAAACGGAGCTTAGAGAATAACTCTGATGCAATACAAGGACTGTACTGGTACAAACTTGACTACCTCGATGACTAATGCTTCGAAAAGTGATTCAGGCTCACTAAAAGCCGTATTTCTTTCTGAAAGAATAAATAACCAGTCAACGAGAACAAGCTTTTCATTCTTGAAGGATTTACTACAACTCCAATCTGTCTGGTTTTACCATTCAGTCTTAGATGTAAGTTTTGAGAATTGTGGATTTGTGGGTTTTTTTTTAAATTTGAATTGCAAAAGAGGCGGGAAGAAAGCCAAGAAATAATGCAGTAACATGATAGTTCCCAGGATCGACTTTCTCTTAACCTCGGCATTGGAATACGAATGTGTCGTTTTCTTGATCAGCTATCGCGAGGTTTTTAAACAGCATACATTTACTTCCATAAAAACACAATACAATACAACGCTAGCTGACGTTTCGGCAGTATCGCCTTCTTCAGAGCCTGGAAGGGTATACTGATATACAATCTACTAGGCCAAACGCTTCAATAACACTTACAAAAAGACGAGGAACTCTTTGGTAATTACACGATCAACAACTTCTCGAAAAACCCACCGCTTTTTCGTGACTTCCAATGAGGAAGTTTAGAACAGCTGATTATAGTCGCATGTGGTTGACGACTGCACCATCCCACATCAAAAATCGATGCGAACGTACGGGATCAGGTCGCGTATGACCTCCGGGCATTCGTCCATGCTATTCATTGTAGGGTTTTTGGCAGTAAGGGCAGTAACATAAGTATGTTTTCCTACAATGAGACTATTTGCAAATTCTTTAACCACTTAGTGTATCTCAAGTTGGCCATGAAACGTTTTCCGGGCTTCTTAAGCTCTTCTCCGTCGGATTGAGTACCGACTGACTCCGTCTTCAACTCGTTTACTCAATCCTCATTCCTAAGCATTTCGAACGTCAACATCCGATGAGCAAATGGTTGGTCGCATCGCGTTTTCGCGTGTTCCTATTTTCAAGTAATGCTGAAGTAGTTCTACCTCGAATGCCAGTGTCTTTAGGTTAAAAACTGAGTTTTGTGGAGAGTGTCCGTTCTACGCTATGAGATAACCAATCTTATTAGTGGAAAATTACACACTGCACGGCATGGAAAGTTCACGTGCTCACACAAAGCCATTTCGCTGTCGGTTGAATAAACCTGATTTCCGGGCAAGAAGTACAACGATCGGTTCTGACTGGAATTGGGCTCGGGTAAGCTATTGACTGAGCTGAAGAAAGGCATCTAGTGCAAAGATGCGTTCTTGACATTTAATGTATGCCCGAAATAGCACGTTTAATCAAAACATACTGAGAAAATGCATATGCACAATAGGAGGATTCGGACTTCAACAAAAAACTGGTGAATACTGCAAGGAATTGAACGCGACTTGAAGTAACTCTTAGCTCTGAGCTTCGTGTTAGCGAGCCATTCGGCACTTCATTGAGACTAAGGGTTATTGAAGCATCATATGAATGCTCTTTATTTCTTTCATTTTCTAATTCATACTTCTGTCGAATATCTCTAGAGGCTTCAAGCATTCACACAACAAACAGTACTTCGCGATCTCCACAAAAAAATTCTTTCCAAATTTCATTGCTACTGGAATAGAACATTGCAATGTTCACCACATAAATCAATCACATTTCTTTATCAAAACCTGCAATGAACTCACTAAGCAAGTGCTTCAAGTGGAACTAAAAGTGACTTATACCCCTCTATTTTATCTGAACGACTTCAAGTGAGAGAAGGTGATGCTTCCTAGGATTTCCTTACCATGAATCGTCACGCTTCTCCGAGAAAGCATTGGAGAATATGAAATCACTACGCAAGCTGAGTGAAGTAGCAGCTCGTCACCGAGCACAGGTGTGCTTGCTAGGTGACCATCGAACGACAAAGAAGACTCGAATCCCAAAAGGAACACGTAACAAGTTACGGCTAACGAGTATTGATTATGATAGACATAAAAAAAAACAAGGGAGTTATAAACACATTCGTTTACTAAGAGAACTTTAGTCAAACTTGAAATAATGTTGTATTTGGGGA